>JAODTR010009466.1:0-29723 GCA_025399935.1 Amblyopsis rosae | reverse complement strand
GTGCGCGCGAATTGTCTGTGTGCACGCTCGACTCAAGATTCTGCGCGCTCGAATTTGTTTGTGTGTGCGCAACACAACATTCTGCGAGCGCGATTTGTGAGACTATATTGACGCCATAGAAACGTTGGATATTTGAACGGAATTTTCTGTTCCACATGCTTGTTTGTGGGTAGAAAATGTAACCGATATTTTCAGTGTTCCATCTTCTAACTAAAAACATAACTAGAAAAATCGGTTAAAATCCCAAAATTAACATTTTTCAAGGCTGACAAAAATGGAACTTTGGATAATTGAACTGAACTTTCTATTTTTCCAAAGGTGTGTTGTTGTGTGTTTAGACAATTGAACTGATCAGCACTACACGGACCGTTGATCTATGGTATGTGTGTACACTTTAGCTACATCCACATGTAGTTTTCCTTTCAACCTCCGGGCGTCCTGAGACGAAGACAGCAGCTATATTTGGGTTAATCCACATGAAGCAGGAATGCGGGGGTGGTGTGTGGCAGGGTGCGTGTACATCACTTTCTGGAAATCAAACATTTGTTTTGTGTTTTCGTCTGCGCTGTGGATGGCTTCTACACGGTCGACATCTTATCTGCTCTCTCTTCTTATTCAACCCCCCTTTGACACGCGCGCACATGCACACCCCCAGCTATTGTGATTCTACGCAGGCGGTAATGTGATGGCACATGGCAGGCCCGGGCTTGTGGTGCCATGCATGCAAGTGCATGAGTCACACACAACCACGCACGCGCACACGACACGGCTGTAGACCTAGACGCAGACGCTGTGTTCGGCTTGTGCACGCACCGTGCTTTAGTATCCTAGTCCACGGGCTAAATGAAGAGTTATGCTGTAGTGATGCACTGTGAGGGTCATTTGGGTGTGGTCAGGTTGATTGCTGCTTGATTGGGATCACCTGGGCTTTGTGTCCCCATCGGTGCACAATCAAGCCTCATGCTATTAGCACCCAGTTAGGTTTTTTTGTGGTATCTGTACAGCACACACGCACACACACGCACCAAGCCTGAACACTTACCACACAATCGCATTGGTTAATTGATGATTTCTTTATTTTATTGGTATACATTTTACATTTACAGCATTTAGCAGACGCTTTTATCCAATGCGACGTACAACCAGCACATTTGTCAATTGTAGATGAGATCATACACCAGTTGTCATAGGCAACCACATTCTGTCATCAGGGCTATGTTATACGTGATCTAATATAACAGGATGCCAAATGTGTCTGTGTTTGTTCGTGGAAAGCTCGCCTCTTCCCTCTTGATTTTGCCATGGCCTGCGAGCCAGGTGGTGCCAGTGTGCTGCGGTAGATCTATAGTAATATAGAAATGTGATGATGAGGATGCCGGCCTCCAGTGACGCAGCAGCTAAACGCCTACAGTGTTGTGGAAGAGATCGTTTTATATAGAATAGAGGTTGGATCGTTCTAGAATAGGAATCAAATCTAGCTATGTAAAACGAACAAACCACATTTAGAGGATTACAGGAGGACAGCCTGCTGTTAATCTGAGTAGGCAGGCTAGGAACGACACTGGCAACCACAACCTACACAAGAAAAGAGAGAGAAATGAATCTAAATACATATTTTTACAAATTCATAGCACACAATTTAGCATGCCTATATGTAATCTAATATGATCCTTTGGCACATAAACACTGTGTGTAGCTGATGACTTTGCCGTTCATGCTTGGACACCTTGTCATGTTGTTGTTGCCTAGCCTTTTATGTGCTTTTCCAATTGTTAACATCCAAAAGATACACATTTTTTCACATCAAGTTATATTTCCTTTTATATAAATAATGTTCTTATTGCTGCATGAGAATATTGACCTATGCCTGACATTAGCCATCAGTAAAGAAGTACTGAAGGAGAGCTATGTGCTTTATTTACATTATTACATTGTGTTAGGACTTTAGCCATTGTGGCCTTATCTGGCCAACATGATGATAAATACCTATGCAGGTGGTGAGATGACATATTAATGTCTCAGGTTTATTACACAATGAGGATGGCATGATTCATCTTTTTTATTATTTACAATATGGCATTAAAGCTATAGTCAGCCATTGCAGGCTAATTGTAAGATAATACACTAAATGTCAAATTCACCATTCACCATTAATATTTCCTTGCATTTTGTTAGTTTATTGTTCTCTGTGCATGTTGAAAAAGAATATGATACTTCTACACAGCCCTGGCTCCGTAAATATTAACGTAAACAAAATGGCGCTCAAAACAACAAAGCCGTAGCACTGCACTTTGCTTCACTATGCGTTTCGATGAGTCGGGCGGAGCCGAAGAGGGATATTGGTCTGATTTGAGCTCGACGTTAGCAAGCCTTCTTCTGAATGAGTTACCCGGCCTTTAATGGCACAACAAATGTCCCCTTTCTTCTTTAGGTGACTAGGCCACACCCAAGCGACCACCCACTGCTCTTCCTCTTCCTGATTGGTGGAGTTACACCCTCAGAGCTACGACTCATCAAAGAGGTTGTCTCCGCCCACAAAACCCAGGTACGTTACCATAAATGTTTCTGTTCATATTGTAGATAATGCAAACACTGTATATAATAATGTAACAAAATATAAAATGTGGCACCTGTAATTAGAAGCAGTATGGTGTCTACCAATCTTGATTTCTTCTTTTAGCTGCTAGGATCACATTGTGGAGCAGATGATTTAGCCCAGCGGCCCTCAGCCCTGGTCCTGGGGACACACTGCCCTGCATGTGTTAGATGTGTCCCTGCTCCAACACACCTGATTCTAATTAATGGGTTGTCATCGATCTCTGCGGAAGCCTGACCTATTCATTTGAATCAGGTGTGCTGGAGCAGGGAGACATCTTAAACACAATGTGCCAGTGGGTATACAGGACCAGGGTTGTCGATAACCACTGATTTTGTTGTGTCTTTCTCCTGGGCTCTGCTAGATCTTACAAAACTGTTGTTTTAAAATAAGTGGGGGGGGGGGGTTCTAGCACACTCAATATTTGTCTACAATTTCAGCATTCAGTTAACCCTTTCTGTTAATAATGAATTAAGAAATATCACTAGGTCACAACTTAGAAAAATACAATGGAAAAAGCAAATGGAACAAAGGCCTCAGCTTTCTGGATGCACTGATCATTATATCCCTCAGGCAGCCTTTAAACAAGGATCTGTTTGTGTAGGGCAGTCCCCCTCAATACGGCTGTATCTTGCCGGACTCCACGGCTAACGTCCAGCATGTTAGAGAATACAGCCGTTACATAACCACGCACAGTGTTCTGACCTATATTCTCTGGCATTTGAGGACAGGCGCAGGCAGAAACGGCAGTGTCAACTGATTTATGCGCACTAACGAGGTGATTGGATACATGTGCGGTCGTCTGTCTGCCGGGGTTACTCGGTTGTGTGGCTGTGTCAATGCGCAACGTGTTTGTATGTGCGTGTGTGGGCCTGTGCGTAATTGTACAGGGTAAGCGTGAATGGGAGCGTGAATAGGCCGCACGCTGTATAATATGGCTGTGTTAATAAAACGGTGCAGAGATGAGGACCAGAATGAATGAATGGCCTGGCTAGCATCAAAGCGTTGCCTGTTTTAATCAGGAATCTACATAGGGAAGCGAGGGGAACACACACACAGACTGCTGCAGAGATGATGGTGTTATTTTATTTATGACATGAGAACAAGTGATAATGGTATGTGTGTGTGTGGGTGTGTGGCCTGGGATATCCTATTTCCACAGAGCAGAGGTTATTCACAGTCTAAAGTATTGGTTTCAGTTAAGTCTGCCTCTTTTACAGTAGCCCAGGTTATCTGAAACAGCCGCCTGGCCCGGCCAAGTAGATGACCCATTTAAGGCATATAGGATAACAAAGAGCTGCTTTATTGTGCGAGATAACATTCATTCAAACGCAGGCAGATTACTATGGATTACTGACTACTGACCAGCTCGGCACATGAGTCAGTTTTTCTAATTTTGTGATCTGTAAGTGGACCACTTTTTTAATCTAATGATGAACATAGCATTAAAACACCAGAATAAATTATTTCATTGTTTAATGATGAATATAGAATTAAAACACCACTGGAATATATCATATAACTGTTTTGACTGTTTAACTGTTCTGCGTCGCAGGTTGTTGTTCTCTCCACCAGGCTGCTGAGACCATCAGATATTCCAGAGCTTCTCTTCGCCACCCAAAGACTTCAGCCTGACACAGGTGTATGAGCACCATGTGGATTGTGTGTGTGAAGATTTGCACACACACACACACACACACGTGTGCGAGTAATCACTTCAGAAGGTGTGTCAGGTGGCTTTAAGGACTGTAAGAAAGTGGATCAGTTTAAGGGACTTGCTAATTATAGTTACAAAAACATTGCAGTTTATGCATTTGATGTCTACACATTTAAACTCATGTAAATATATAGTTTGTTTTCCTTGTAAAGATCATGGGTTTTCTTTGTTTTGCTATATTTAAATTGTTTGTCAAATGTCAAAATTCCAGTGCAAAATAAAATACCTGTTTAACAAACATTCCTGTGGGGCAGTCACACTGGTGTATTAAGATGTTATACTGTGGTGCGGTACGCAGGAGCTCATTACAGCAGAGTGTGAAGAGGCCATGCTGGTGTGAAGGTGCTGTAGCGGGGAAGAGAATACGCACTGCCAAGGCCTATTCACACCTCGTGCGTCACGTCAAGTGAGAGCAGAATTAAAGCGTTTCACGTGGTCTGTGATTCCATCACAGCCTCCAGCTCAAGACCAGTTACCTTCTTAGCTTGCGTCAAATACCACCCTCTCCCATTAGAAGCCTGTTGGAATGCCATTGCTTAGCCCATTGACTGGGTCATGATTGACATGCAAGGTAGAGTTGCCGGGCTGTTAACTGATTTTTTTTACCCAAACACTGCATTTAGAGGCAAGCAGCGCAGTTGACTACAGCATTTGGAAGGAATTACAGTAAAGTGCATCTTTTAAAAACCCCACCTTTAATCACCTAATGTATGGAATTGACAACAGTGTTTACACTTTGGGATTATATTTAACTATTGTAATCTAGGGAACAAACAGATCAAGTCATCCACACACCAGAATTCATGAAATTTGTGTTTTATTTACAGCATATAACACATTTGGCTCGAAATAAAGTGCACCAGTGTGTAGAAAAAAGAAAAAATTACAGACAAAAAACCCAAACAAACACAACCCAACATAATCACTAACATGCCACATGCTGACAGACCAGGCCCACTCAGAGAATCTGTCTATGAAATAGTCATGTAGAAGGATATCTGGCTCATACGCAAGGAATGTACTGCAGATATTGACAGACGAGTGGCCAAACACACTGTTGCACATCGCCCTGATAAGTGGCAGTTTGTCAGAGAACACCAGTACTCAGCATCAACACGTCGTGCCCGTCTCAATAAACAGTCATAATAGGCCTCAGCTAAAAATAAACAGTGTCCTTCAGGCGCTGCTGTTGCCAGGAGAGCTAGTTGCGGTTTGCTTTTCATTCAGCTCATGGCAGTGACGTCTGGGCTCCATCCGGCCCCCCCCCCCCCCACACAAAGGAGACGTCTGTCCGTAGCATCCGTCTATCCTCTAGAGGATGCCTCAAACAACCATTCACCACAGATCACAGCTAGAGGCTG
This sequence comes from Amblyopsis rosae, assembly GCA_025399935.1. NCBI lineage: Eukaryota > Metazoa > Chordata > Actinopteri > Percopsiformes > Amblyopsidae > Amblyopsis > Amblyopsis rosae. The sequence continues at coordinate 24,049 of JAODTR010009466.1, read as the reverse complement.
CTTCTGTCCAACTTCAGCTGGCCTCCATACAGAGACCCCCTACCCCCGGATGATCTCAGACCAGCAGTCTTCAGGAACGGGGCTTCTAATTGAGAGGTTTAGGCGCGAGTCTTCTCTGCCCTCGTGCTTCTCTTCATCGTGCGGTCATCCCCGCGGCCGGCTCACACAGAGGTGACGGTCCTGACCTTGGCCGACAGGGCCTGCTTGAAGCGCCTCTTCAGGTCCTGCATGTTGGGGGACTTGGGCCTGGGAATGAGCGGCGAGCGCTTCTTCTCTGTGGCCGTGCCGGCAGCCATGTTGAGCGGGGCCTGCTGCTGCCTATGCTGCTGCTGCTGCTGCTGCTTGGCCAGCTGGCAGCAGAGCCTGTGGAAGGCTCCGTGCACCTGGCTGTAGTCCTCGCTGGCCGACACCTCGTAGAAGGAGCAGCCCAGGGCGTCCGCCAGCGCAGGACCCTGCTGGGAGTCCACCCGCCTCAGATGCAGCAGGTCTGCCTTGTTGGCCAGCAGGATGACCGGGGGCGCGCTGGAGCCAGCGCAGGCCACTAGCCGGTGCAACCGGTCGATTGAGTCGAAGCTGCGGTGGTCGGTCACTGAGTAGACCAGCACTACGGCGTCGGCCCATTGTACAGAGCAGCTCACGTGGTCTGGGAGGGTCATCGCGTTGTCAGTCACCTGATGAGGGGAGAGAGAGACGCAGGTTAAACCACGGTGAAATAAACCTCCTTAGAATGGTACATTGGTGCTTTAGTAGTAGAACTGAGCTATATCACTTCCAGAAGCAAAGTTTAACCAGATAAATGATTCTCAACTGTCTGTATTTGTGTATTCAACTGACATCTTGTAATGATGGAATGCTCCCTGAAGCAGAGATATAAGATTACTTCTCCACTGCTGAGTGAGTAGAGTTTGGGTGATTGAAATGTCTGGACTGGGGTATCATTTACCCTGGCCTCAGACATCCATTACTCTAAATGGGAAATTAGACAGACTACTTCGGTAGAAGAAAAAATAAATAAAAAATTTAAATTACAAACGCAGGAGCTTAACAGACAGAACGGACTTGATGACAACTCTGTGGTGAATAGCTTGCCGTGTGTAGGCTACTTGTAATTGATATGTGAAAATAATTGCCGTAGAAATAAGTAAACACCGTGATAGGCCTTTGCCTATTGATAAGGGAAGAGCTTACCTCTATACCGGGAGTATCCTGAACTTGGATTGCCACTTGCTCCCCGTCTACCTGGACTTCTCTTGAATAGAGGTTACCTAACAAGGGGAAAACGCAAATTAGACGTCTGAACATTCCACGACCAAGGAATAAAATACAGTTTAGTTTTCAGTTTGAAAATGCATTTAAACACTGAACACATTTTAACTCACCAGCATTTCTCTCATAATCGCCTATGAATCTTCTCGTTAGGAATCTCACCACCAATGCTGGAAAACATAATTTTAAACGAAATTAGACATTTATAAAAGAATACTATTTCAGAGATGTCGCTTTGTTCTCGCTTTGTTCAATAGTACCTGTCTTCCCAACACCGCTGCCTCCAATAACAGCTATTTTGATAACTCGGTTGGGAGTGTACTCTGGTTTGGGGCACTCCGCGATAGTCGTCATGTTCTGGATAAGACGCATTTTATTGTTTCCGTCTAAACAACAAAGAAATAAATTTCAAATGGTCTGTGAAAAGTCCAAACTAGTCTAATTCTCGTGTGTAGCTTTCTGATAACGCTGAATTCTGCTTCGTTGCGACGACCAAATACGCAGCAGCTCGTTGTTCTCAGCTGCAGAAAGAGCGCACTCTAGTATTTATAGTGCCAGGGCGCTGGTCCCAGTTGATTGGCTACTGTTGACTTTAGCCCTCCCCCTCCGTAAACGCAGGCTCCAGCACAAGAAGTAATCCTGCAACAACAGCTGCTTCTGTTAAACAGACAAAACACAAATCACACTATCAGCAGATGCAATGGATTTTTTTATCTTGAAGCTTGTAATTGCAATAGATATGCCTAATTCATATGATAATTCACTACCAATGGTCCATAGTTTATTGTTTGTTGTTTTGTTATTGCAGTATGTGTATACTGTAGGCTATAGATAACCTAAGCCAAGGCATTGTGTCATCATCATGAGCCAACCATGTCATGGGCTTACAAAAAACAAAACAACTGGGACATACAATATCAACATATATATGTCCCAGTTGTTTTGTTTTTCTAATGGCAAGATGCATAATTGTTGTTTATGGTTTTGTCCCATGGCATTCGGTTACAGGGAGCTGTCTAGGCATGTCCTAAAGTTTGAAATATCCCTCACAGGGAGTTAATGCTCAGTGATAATGTACATATGTGACCCCCCACCACATGCATACTATGTGGTGAATGTCTTGTTTACATTTTCAGATAGTCCTAATCTCACCTTTTGCAATAAAATTACAATCCTTGAGCAATTGGTCATACTTATCTTTCTTAAGGTCTTACTTATCAGACAAGACTGGATATAAGCTTCATTCTGGTTAGGCAAAAGGCTTGCTTATGTGCCAAGAGGGTTCAGATACTGCCACTTCTACAGTTTAAGTATCATCTATTTGTCCCACTTTCCTCAAAGGCCTCTCTCTCCTCTCTCTCACTCTCTCTCTCTCTCTCCCTCCTCTCTCTTGCTCTCTCTCTCTTTCTCGCTCTCTCTCTCGCTCTCTCTCGCTCCCTTTTGCTCTCTCTCTCTCTCTCTCTCTCTCTTTCTCTCTCTCTCTCACCAATCTTTCAACTGTGCTCATGTGTCTGCCTCCTAAGGTATTTTGGCAGTCAGTCTTTGAATGATTACGCTCTGGTATGCATTTTTGATAACAGCATTGCCGACAGGTGTCTGTACTGAAATATGAATTAATGCCTTTGGTTCATCTGCAGTCATTGCTGCAAAGTGTTTGCCCCTTCCCCCGAAACACAAATGCCTTCATGCACTAACACACACACACACACACCAATCGAAGCCTTACCAGTCCCTCCTGGCACCTCCCCCTCTACATTCTTTGTAATGAATGACAGATTTGCATGGCCATCAACTGGTGGGGCATTATGCGTGTTTAGGCACTTAATTGGTATTTTACTGGACTAAAGCATTACTGGCCTAATTGGCAGAGAGTTAGCAGATGCTCTATGTCATTCTGTCAACATTTACATTTGATTGCAAAGTTGTCCAGCCATTTGTGTGAAAGATAGGCAGTGTAGGCCTACTCTGTTTGCTAACTTCATGCAACCAGGTGCATTAATATGATATAACCTCAGAGAATAAGCGTTTACCTATTAGCTCTATATATTTGCATTATACATTAAATCATGCGGTCATTAGTTTCCTAACTAAAAAATGTGCAGCTAACAAAATGAACATTGGGCCATTGTATATGGGTTAAGTCCCGTTTTTCTTTCTCTGTAGATGTTAGAGAAGGCAAAGTAGTCTTCACCTTCCCTTAGGCAAAACTGACACAAGTTAAGAAAGGCCCTAAGGCAAGGCAATTATGCTGGAGGGTAAAGGCACTGCAACAGAGACCACTAGAAATTGTGACAGAGTGAGACATGGGTGACAATAGGAATGATAGATTCGGGGGGGGGGGGGGTCATTGTGGTGGAGAATTAGGGAGAGAATTGGGGACACGGAATGGCAAGTTCATTGAGGCAATTGAAGGGGGCAGGTTAATCCAGCGAGGTGTTCCCAGAAGGATGTCCTTGTTGACATAGAAGTGAGGACAGAGATGCCCTAGCTTTTATGGTGGGGCTGGAGGTGGGCATATGGTCCCTCTGGGCCCCACACAAAAGGCAGCTATTTGTGGAGACCAGTCCCCTCAGGGCTTCCCTTTGGAGTCTTGATCATACTGTTTACGCTTTGCTGCGATAGAAGTTTATCATTCCCACTCATTGTCAGGGGTGGTAAATAGTGTTTAGTCCAAACCAATTTATCCAACTAATAATTTAACACACTTTTTATTTTTCTCAAAGCAATTTATAATTACCAGTTTTCAGAAGTAAGTATTCTTTTAGGACAGTGACCACTTTCAGTTTCAGCCTCCTAAATCTTCAAGCAGAGCCTTTCTTTATGTTTTATGTTCCTGATTTTATCTAGGGCCATTTGTCGGTCAAGACAGACCATTGTTCACTTACAATTTAATTCACTGCATGAGTTATTAATTTATTTTATGTGCATTTTCCTTATTAATAACCAAAGAATATTCTTGTGTCCTGCTGTCAAAAACATGCCAAAAGCAATGCTGTGCCCACACGTAGAAAGTACGGTTGTTTATATTCTCATTGAAATGCAAACATACATTTGCATACCTCTGCATGTCAACAGTATAGTGGTCTGAATGACAATAGTACACCCCTTCCCAGGAATGCCAGAGTATAGTTTTCCACTGTTGACATGAATGTGTTGGAAAATTTACATCATGGTTTGAAATCTTTATCGCCTGCTTGTGTTCTGCTGTTTTCATTCCATACTTGATTCCTAGCGTAAGATTGAGGTATGTGTGTGTCCATTCTTCTTTCCATCTGTAGGTGTGTGCACTCATGTGTGTGCATGTTTGTTTGTAGGCAGTGGTGTCTGACCTAACAGTCATAACATAGCGAAAGGGTGTTTTTTGATGGAGCTTGTTTCACCAGTGTGTATTTATTATAAGACTTTAAACACCAGGATTTCACAGCTTGTGAGGTTGTTTTCGCTGCTCGCATGCACATACCTGGGAGTGTTCAAATCAGGGCGGTGTATTGGCAAGACTCTGGCGATGCGATACGTATCGCGATACAGCGGCCACGGTCCGATATATTCCGATACGATGAGCAAGACGATATATTGCGACTTCTAATTTGTGGAAAACTGTAATCACAATGCTAATGTGTGACACAGCTGCAAAACATTACAGAAACACTTATGTAAAGTGTTGCTCAGTGACTGCAGATAAAAATCTATTTTACCTATGAGCCAATCTGCAATACATTTTGTAATTTCACTATAATTATTAGAAACATAATTCAAATAGATTAGTTAACGTATATTAATTGTATTCTCATAATCATCTACTGTAGGCCTGTTTCAGCTATCTAGTGCATGCACATCCACCATGGGAGTGTCCAGGTCACATTAAGTAATGGGGAAATTGGGCTCATGGAAATGCAGGCTTTACTCCGGGAAATACATTACATCATACAGCATACATACTCTATGTAGATAGAAACAGCAATGTATGTATACTCTAGTAGAATACAATATGAAGCAAATCTATAAGCCAGTGGTCTTCAACCCTGATCCTGGTGCACCCCTGACCTGCATGTTTTAACTGTCTGCCTGCTCCAAACACACCTGATTAAAATGAATGGGTCATCATCAGGCTTCTAATGACCCATTAATTTGAGATATTTGCTGTAAAACATGCATGGCAGTGTGTACCCAGGACCAGGGACCATTGTTCTACATGGATTAGGTACCTGTGAAGACAAGATTAATGTCACACAATCTGACACAAATATATTAGGTCAATCTTCAAAGATGTATTTAATGTTGGAGATGTGAACACTCTGTGGGCTCTGTGCATATCCCATGAATGATCTTCCTTCACACAGACAGCAGTAGAATGCGTAAAGACACAACCGTCGAACTACAATACATAGATACATTTCTATTGTCATTGTACATCATTGCACAACAATATTGATGTGCATCATCTGCAGTGTAACATAAGAAAATATATAAGTATAGCAGCATATACAACAATACAAGCAGATCCCTACAAACAAAACAGCCATCCACTCATCCTTCTGTTCCAGGACATCCCCTCAATAGTGCTTAAATAAAACAACAAACAAAACATGTTCACACACAATACGCCACTTTCTTTGTGTTTCTATCTAGTTTCTATTAGAAATTTTTGTTGTCATTTCAGTGACAGCTAAACAGCTTCACAAATGCCTTGATGAGTGGGGAAATAAACAATGAGAACTTTCAGAGATGTACAGACTGCTCTGTTCTGAAAAAACACATTGCACAAAGCTGAATATCTTCATCGTTTCTTCTCATCGGAGGAGCTCCCGGAGCTACCAAATTATAGTAATTACTGTGAAGGGAACAGCATGGAAATAACCTGTCAGAGAGGAGACAATGTTTGAGGTTCACACTGTGGCAATGTAACACTAGTCTGGTGAACGGGACTGACATTTATATAACCCAAAATGACCCATAATAACCCTTCGCTAAATCTCATAATCTATATATTTTTATCAACAGTGCTACATAATATTGTAAGATGCTGTGAGCACAGGTTTAGATTTTACTGTTAGGTAATGGGGACATATAGGGGTTAGGTACTGGTAGGCCAACTCTGGGGCTCACACATTTACTTCCCGCTGGGAGTCCAACACCTAGACCAGTAGAGTATTCTGCCCCCAGGATAGTCCACATTAGGACACACAGTGTTTGTTGGATTTGTAAGTAGATGAAAAGATCTCCCCTCCCCTTCCTGCGTATGCTTTCATACTACTGACACTAGCTAACATACAAATGTAGACTAGACATAAACACACATGTGGTCAAACAAATAATTATACAACCCCCTACAATTCACACAATTCAATATTATCCCTGTATGGCAGAAACTATGAGTGCATTCAGTCAGAAATAAACAGTGACCCAACTCACTGTCACCCAGTAATATATTGACACATCATTAACACAACATGAACGCGTTTGTGGGAGAAAATGCAGTTTTTAGGTTTGTGCTTGTTGGAAAAGCCTGGTATATCGTGGGTCAATATATAGATTGTAGGGCTACCTTACATGGTTTCCATTCTCCACGTGCGTGCGTGTGCACGTGTGTGTGTGTGTGTTCCATTTCCTCTTCGCATGACTGTTATTTCCTGTCTGATCATGCCACAGGCGGTAATTGAACACCAGTGGGTGCGTGGTACACACAGGTTCCCCTTCCCAGAAGCCCTTTCTCCACCAGCACCAATTACGTCTGCCCGAAAGCCACGGTGCAGCGGCCATTAGGACAGCAAGGACGCGACATGAGGGGAATGGCTGAGCCATAGCCCCTCTCGGCCATAATGGAGGGTGTGCGTCAGTGCCATCTAATAGCACAAGCTGTACCCTGGGAGAATTGAAAGGCCAGGACTAGTGAACAGGGAGGGAAGATGCGCATCTGATGTGTGATGGACAAAAGTATGGACTCTTAACACGCACGCACGGACGCCCTCAAACACACATACAATATTCACAGTCTCGTTTCAAAAGTCAGATTCCCAAGCACGATGAGGCGTTCTTCGCTTGTTACTCACAAATATGCAACACACCTTTTATTTTTTTTATTTTGGACACTTATATTTCATTGTGCAAATGTGTTTCAATGTGCAAAACGCCAAAAAAAGGTAAATGGCTAATAGAAGAGAATATGTATTTTTTTAACAGTAGCTGTGCCTTATATAAAACACATGTTGGTGTTATTAATGCGTCCACCTATACACCTACCTAAACATATTGGTCAATGGCTGTAGAAATGTGTTGATGTACGTGTGTTTTATCACAGCAGTACCTATAGGCTATATATTGTATGTCTGTGACCTGAAATTCTCCCCAAAAATGTACATAAAGGCTTATACACATCATACCACCCCCTACACACACCTACCATACCCCCACCACTCTCACAAGAGCCAGCAGTCTATGGAACTACTGTAGAAAGCTTTTAGTGTTTTGGGACCTTGTGTAAGATATAACATGTTTTGTATAGACATTCTTATATACAATAACAATCATATTATTGCAGTATTGTACACATTTTCATTTAAAAAAAATGTATTAATACATTTTCAAGGTCTCTCATGATGTACTTTAAACGTTTCAGACAGTGGCAACTAAAAATGGGAAATATGGATTTAACATGCAGCTCCTTTTGTTCATTAACATTCTGTGTAGATTTCCTCAGTACTAATAGGTGTTAATTAACATGTTTAAAAAAGAACTCAATTCAGTCTGAACCTCCTTCTTTGGAAAGTGAAAATTCTGTAATCTCAGCACTTTGTTGTTGTTTGTTCCAAATGCAAACATATGACATGAGTTCGCTGTGAGTTTGTGAATGAAAGAGTGGGGAGTTGTGTCAGGCTGTTATAGAGATGCGCATTGACCCATACACTTGGTTACTGTGTTTCAGTATCACACATGGTTTGCACATTGACAAATACAGACTTGCATGTGATGGTCACAATGAACTCTTCTGCTCCCTCTGTGTAATGAGCACAGTGCAGCTTTTGTTCTGTTGTTGCTATGGCTATAGTGACTGAATGTCATCTTGCAGTACAGGTGCATTGTGGGCTAGTTGACTCACACTTGGAAATGGATGGAGGAGGCTGTGAGTGGGGTATTTCCTCTGCATTCTCACTTTCCTTTGTGCATATGTGCATTTGTGCAACATGGCAACACACACTGGATCTTTGCTATGTGTTTATTAGCTTCAGGTATCTCCCATTTATCCTTGCGTTGTTTAATTGTGTTCTGAGCCTGCAATGTCTCAGGAACAAGAGGGTATCACAGGATGGCAGCGGTATATCAAGGCAGTTAAACAGCTTGTCATAGAGAAGGGAGTTTTATAAACACCCAGGCCATGCTTGGAAAGACCAATACAAATCATTACTTGTAACTGTGTTTATACAATTATTTTGAGAGTTACACATCAAATTAAATTCCAGATGGGTCTTCTTGGAACAATGTGTACAAATGGATATTTTTATTGTACAGCATAATATTTATCATTTTGCATTTTGCCAAGTGCAGTTGAAAACCCAACTATGGAGATGTATGGAATATCAAATGTCTCATGAATGCAGCTGTCTATAATTTCCTCTGTGTAGTGTAAAGCATCTTAGAAAAACACTGAAGGTGGAGTCAGTGATTGTATAAGCTAAGGCACTTTTTGTCAAATTCAACAACTATCTACTCATAGTCCTTGCGTGAAGAAATAATCCAGTGTTTCTTGCTCTGTAAATCATGGGAAGTTAAACAAAGTGGTGCACACAGCACCACACAACACTGTTGTAGCTGTGACAGTGTCCCTGTTTTATCAATCTAACGTAGGGACCTGCACAGACCTGGGTGCACAAAGCATCTTATGACGCCGCTCACGTGTTATTTATGAGACCACTCGTATCTCGCCAAATAAGTGTGTAAGAATCATCGCACTTTGATTAATGTGGCGGTAAAAAACAGGCTTCATTTAAATACCACGCCCATAAATATGCTGGTTTTAGAGCATCGTCCCTATAGAGTTTACAACATGGTTGTAATACGTAATACATCAAAGAGATAGAAGAGAAACAGCAAGACTCACTGTGTCCTGGCTTGACAGATTTCTGTTGTACACATTTAAAAAAAACGTGAGGACCAATATTATTCCAATGCGGGGGTGGCGTTTCTGAGGAAGCACCTTATGGCTTTGAAGGAAGAGGTGTTTTTGTTTTGAGCGAGTTCAGATACAACCTTTCTCCAGAAAGATGACTGACTCCATCTTTAAGTGTTTTACAGTCCCTTCTTATATAAATAGCATTTCTGCTGTTAGCCAAATGCTCTGAATCTTTTTGATGGAGGCCATCCAACCATACGGAAGTATTTCAGAAGTGCATGCCAAGTGCAAACTTGTTGAATGGAGTCACAGATTGGAGGATTATTTTCTCAGCATGAAGGAAATTATGCATAATTGACTTCCTTTTCTTTGTAGCTGCTCAACAACAGAAAGATAATCAATAGGTTACCTTATGCAGGCCTCATTGACTACTCTACTGGTGCAGGAATAAAATAGTTGTGTGTGAGAAACCCAAACATCTTAATTTGCTCCACTTCTGCTCTAAGAGTCAGCAAGCACTTGAGGTTCCTTGAGGGCCACGTGTCTACTGGCCAAAAACATGCCCATGGGATATGTCAATCCAGTCCAAACAAGACAAACTCTGTCTGAGGGAGAGGAACAAATACTGGAGTTGCCCACATTTATGGTTCATCTTTCACAATGCAGCCTAAAATGGAGGACAAAGCAAAAGGAAATGTCTTTGTTTCATCGCTGTGAAGATAACAAAACATGAACAGAAGAAGTTCTCATGCATATCCTGTGCTCTGATTATGAAAGCATTAGTGTTGTTGGTAGGGACTCGCATTTAGTCACAAATTAATGGATACCTGTCTGCCGAATAACAATAATGATTGCAAATGCATACAAACAACCACATTTGTTCTGTTCCTAAATTCTATTACCACCAACTGGGCTAAAATAAACATTAAGCCTGTGAACATTTTGTAAAAACCTACCATGAGAACATCTTGTCTTTTTTTATTTTTAAAGGTGACTTTATTGTCACATATACATTGAATAATGAAAACAAGTCAATCAACACATCCCTAAATAGCCCTACGATAATACATTTAAGAAGCCAGGTAAACAATGAGGATTGATGACTCAGTTTAATGGTACTCTGCCAATCTCTATATAGTAGCACAACATATTGTAGCCTATATAATATGACTCTAAAAGAGCTTAAGAGGTAATAGTTCAGCTATATCTTTCACATTTCTTTTGAAGTATGTTATTCATTCTTGTTTGTTATGTAAATTCACAGCACAGAACACAATTGCTGTAGTGTTTTCAAAGTCAAAACTGATTTTGAATGACTATGGGGCTGTGTGTGTGTGTGTGTGTGTGTGTGTGTGTGTGCGTGTGTGCGCGTGTGTGTGAGCGTGTGTGTGTGTGTGTGTAGGTGTGTGTGCGTATGTGTATGAATGACTGAGCCAACACATTGGCGATGTTCTTTGTCATTTAGGCTTCAAAGCAGATCCTATCTCCACCTGACATCAGGCTTCTTGAGACTATACCCTTCTCCTTCCTACTTAGGACATAATCCTTAATATATTTACAATGACACATAAACATAATGTATTCTATTCCTACAAAAGTGACACTTATGAATATACATTGGCTACTTAGAAGAAAATACACTGCATACTATATAGCACTGATGTGGATCAGTAGTGACTTATTTACTATAAACTAAAGCACACCCAATTTTCTCTTTGAAGATCCAGTTATGCTTATGCTACATCACTTAGTGCTGATAAATGAGCTAAGTCACATATGAAGAAGAGGAATAAGAAGAAGAAGAAAGAAAAAAAAAAGTTTAACGCATATAAAGAACCATGCATACAAACATCCAATTTAACTACAACTCCCTAAAAACATTGCTTTGATACACGTTGATGACTGGACTCACCTCAAGTAAGCATTGCCGTTGCCTACTTTGTATGGCTGCTGTATTCTGTCACTCAAACAGATTAGCAATTCGACCAGTAAAAACTGGAGTTTGTTTGAAGTAGGCGGGTTATTAAGATACCGTGCGTAGCAAGCCTGTAGTGTTATTCGTTGCTATCAACCTGCGGTAACTTTGTGTGCACACTATTTAGTCATGCATGCATTTTTCAGTTGTTGAATGTTCACAATGCTACAAGAATGACGTCGTTTCGGTGCTGAGTGCTGTGCAAGTGTGATTCCTTGCTTGCTGCATGGTGCTTGCTCTCCAGTGAAGCACTGCCTGCGTTGCTGGAGGTTGCAGACTGGCCTCTAGCCGCGGCTGTGAATAAACTTCATCTGTCAGCATTGCTTTGCTGTTCAATCATGTTTATTTTATAAAGATGACGTTGAGGGGGACACTGTAAACTAAATGACTGTAAGAAATATCGCCTCCATTTGTAATATGGTAAGTAGCTTGCTTGTTGGCCTTTTTGCTATCGATTGCGTGCAGCCTCTGTAATGCATCTTACACATTGATATAAATGGTGAGTCGTCCTTGCACGGCACGCTGTCAAGATCTTGGTTGAATGGACGCAGATGGCAGGAGACACTATGTTACGTCAGTAATTTGCCGAGTCTGGTTTTGTGTATCAGCAAGATTGCTTATCAGTCTTTGTTTTTTAAGACATCGCTTCTTGCCAGTAGGCCTGTCAATGCATAATTCTATTGCGGCAATTGTTATCCTGGATGATTGACGGATCATAATTAAAATCCCATCTCATACATATTCTTGGTTGCTCACTCATTAAGTCAGATAATGGCATAATAACATTTTCTAGGCTAACTATTAAGATACAATCATCATCTTTTTTGTGGATTGCACAAGCAGATTTTTTTTTGCCTAGGTTGTGCCACAGAGTGGTATATTTGTGACCCTTTTCATAACAGGGTAATGTTTTAGGTGTTTATATGTTTTCTAACATGTGCATCAGGAGACTATATTGGTCTGGCTCTAATGTCAGCACAAACAGACTCCTTTGGTTTACACTTTACAGTAGGGACCGTAGTCAAATACAGTGTTGCTTCCTGTGCAAACAGTTCATCCTGCTAGAAGATTAGCATTATCTAGGCTAGGTGCTAGCCCAGGACACTGATGAACGTGAATATTTGGCATATTACCATATAAAGAATGTACAATCAATAAAGCTAATTTGAATGTTATAAGTTTGGTCACATTTATTTTTGACATTCAACATTTCTGTTTTTGAAGGTATGAATGAATGGGGTCAAAGGATATCTCGACGATTGTTATTTGTAATTTGATGACTTGTTTTGAGTGATAGACAGAAAAGGCTGACAGTTTGACCAGTTGCAAAAACATTGTGGAGTGTGCATAATATGTGCCAGCAAGACAGTACTGTATGTGAAACAGCTTCTCCGACATGATAAAATTGAAGCTAGACAAAGGTCTATTCAGGATCTGCTTTGACAGAAAGCAGTGACAGTCGTTGTCAACGCTATCAACTAAACTATCTTCTGTGTTCTCTAAAGAAAGCTGTGGACCATTGGGAAAAGCTTTGAGCTATAAACATTTGAAAGGCTCTGTCAAGAGATAAGCGACTGCCATAGCATTCCCTATATGTAAAATGTGTAACTGCACCGGTGTTGAGCCTGTCAAGGAGCTAAGGGAGGGGAGGGGCAGTGAGGGGGACCCTCATTGTACTAAGTGTACCGTTAAAAACCGTCCAGGTCCTGGGGTGATTTTTAACGGATATGACGTCTAGTTCTGTTTTCAGCCCATAAAATGCAGATTTAAAAAACAAAAACAGGAATTTGTCAATATGACAATATAACACTAACGTGTCTCATCACAGATCAGTCCTATTGCTTCGTATACAGCTCAAAAAACACATTTTAGGGTGCAGTTACGTTTAACGTGTAGCGCTATAGACGAGGCTACTTGGATTACTTCTGTTTCTAAGCTCACCAGCAGTTTTTTGTTTTGTTTTCTGGCACAAACCAAAGGATTCTTAATATATCTAACACAGACCCAAAACAAGATGTTTACAATAATTGGCTGTAATAAATCGTGCTACTTACCAAGTTAGGTTGGTTTTTAATATGTAACTAATATTGTGTTTACAAAAAGTATTGTTAAATAAAATAATGTTTTTCTCCTGTCCTAACAGGGCACCAATGCCTCTGCTCTGGAGAAAGACATTGGTCCGGAGCAGTTCCCAATCAATGAACATTACTTTGGATTGGTCAATGTGAGTGTCACTATAACCTCATGCATTTAACCAAGGTCCAGGTCACAAACACTGGTGTCATGTTTCAGAACAAACTAGCATGTGGTCCAGTGTGACTCTGAGTCATGTCCTGTATGGGGCAGCTGGTGTTATTGGAGGCTCTGTTGTTGCAAGCCCGACAACCAATTTACCTTTTGCTTTGTTTCTGAATGTGATATTTGCCTAGAGCTTGACATCATGCAACTGTTGCCAAACGTATGCAAAATACGAGACCATAGAAGGTAAATGTGTATACAAACCTGTACATCAACTGAACAACGATTGTAAAACAAATCTGTCAACCTGCACTTTGGGCACATGACAATGCCCAGAAGGCCGTTGATGAGGTGACTTGCAAAGTCCTCACTGTCATCATCTGTAAACGCAACACAATGTATCCTTGGTACATGTTTTCACAACCATTTCTATCATATTAACCCCCTCACATCCACTGTTCGTGTGTCTACCCCCCCGCCCCCCCTCCCCCTTCCCCAGTTTGGAAACACTTGTTACTGTAACTCAGTGCTCCAGGCTCTATATTTCTGCCGGCCCTTTCGGGAGAACGTGCTGGCCTATAAGGCCCAGCAGAAGAAGAAGGAGAACCTGCTTACGTGTCTGGCCGACCTCTTCCACAGCATTGCCACCCAGAAGAAGAAAGTTGGCGTCATCCCGCCCAAGAAGTTCATCTCGAGGCTACGGAAGGAGAACGGTAAGGCCTCTTCTTGCCCGCTGTATCCAGCTTTCACTGGGTCAGCACCCAGCACCCCTTGGGTGGACAGCACAGCACAGATTTGCTCTCAAGACCTAAAAGTGTCATATGAGCTGGGCTCCAGTGTGTAAGCAAAGTCTTGGTATTATAATTGTTTTATATGCGTATTATTAATAAAAATATATATTCATGAATTTAAATGAAATTGAACTGATGCGGCTGGCATCTAAGTTTGGGTTTATTGTTAAACAGAGGCCAAAATTATGACAACATTTCATACTAAACTACTACTATACAAATATGCTTTGTTTTGCTGCTCATATTGTTTCCTCTCAGGACATTGTAGGCGTGTGCGGAGTGCAGACCACGCTTGACTGACATGTCTCTGACATGAAGGGTTTTGTTGTACCTGACAGCTTCTTTACGATGGGTTCATTTGAGTGTGTTGTAGGCTCATATTTCTAAGGTTTCTTTGTGTAATGGAATGTGATCGTGGTTCTTTAAATACAAATGCAACGATATGACATTGTTGGCAAGCGTTCATTATTCTCCTTAAGAGAGTCTAACGTCTATAATCGCAGTTCATCCGCGGTGTGCGAATGTGTTCGCCCTCCCGACGGTGTAAATGCAGTCAGGTGGGCATGCGGCAGGTGCACGTCGGCGGTAAGGTCATTCCGAGCTCTGAGCGGGGATAGAGGCAGATTGTTCAGGTTGAGGCAGCCTCTGTATGCGAATGAACAATGGCCCCTCTGTTTGGCCGAGGCTCCGCTCTGCTATCTTCGCTTGCTGGCGTTCCCGTAGTTACCTCCCTCTCTGCCCTTCTACAGTTTTGCGTTAGGTGTCTGACACTGGCCCCGGTGTACGCAGCCAGGAATGCATGCGTGCTACGTCCGTGTATTCCACCATGTTGTGCTACATTTGCCTATGCATTGTCCTCTGCTGTTCCCTTCCCACACCACAGAGAGCGTCTCACTTCTCTCCGTTTACCCACCCCAGACCTTTTTGACAACTACATGCAGCAGGATGCCCATGAATTCCTCAACTACCTGCTGAACACGGTGGCTGACATCCTACAGGAGGAGAAGAAGCAGGAGAAGCAAAATGGCCGCCTGAAGAACAACGGCACGGCCGTCCCCACCAAGGCCGAGAGCGATAACAAGACGGAGCCCACTTGGGTGCACGACATCTTTCAAGGCACGCTGACCAATGAAACGCGCTGCCTCAACTGTGAGACAGTGAGTGGCCTTTTACCTTGTCTTCTCCCCTGTTATAACTGCTCTGTCTGATTTGGTATCTATTCTGATCTTTTAATGGCACTGTTGCATTCTTTACAGTACTATGCAATTCCTCTGACCCCCCCACCAATTAAGATTGAGCCCCCTTAAGTAAAAGTTCTGCTGACACGTTGCACAAGGCAGAAGTCAGGGACCGTTATTGTCCCAAATTGATTTTCTGTAAACAGGCGTGTTTTGTGAATCTGATCAATGATTGATATCGAGTCTCCTGAAATAAGTTTAGTGATCATGGGAGATGAGCTAGCAATAGCAGTCGCGTTGTGTTATGTTCCGTTTGCACAGTTTTGATATTGATCTTTGACTGTTCGTCTGATATGCTGGTGATCTGGATCAAGGTCTGATGCGCTGATTTTAAGGCGTGTGTGTGTGTGTGCTCGTGCTCTAAGCTTTAGTCTGATTCTGTTGGTGTGATATTTTTGTAGGCTATTGCTCCATGTATGTATTAGCCACACTTAACACTCTTAAATGTGTGTGTGTGCGTGCAGCTATATCCACTTCTGTAGCACCCCCAATACATAATCTCACACACCCTCAGCACCCCAAATAAAAGTCTATCACAGCCCAGGTTAATCAATATAAAATAATTAACATTATAACATGTATTTACAGGATTTTCATGTCAATAAGAGCCAGGAACTGTACGAGAGAGGGGGCGTTATTTCTCAGATGTGCGTGGGGTCCAATCGTGGCATCGCGCAAATTGCTTGTAATTGCTGTGGATGTCAATGAGGATGGGACTACGATGACCATGGCTGATTCACACAGACATAAAATGACCGACCTGCTCTCATAACTGTTACATTGTCAGACTTCCACTGCCTATTTTGGACATTCACTATCAGTAAGCCATTATCAGCGTTCGTCAGTGTTAATGATATGCGACACGACGTCTGCCTATCCTCCCTTCGCTCAGTATCTCTCGTAGGCCTGTGTAGGTTCTGTGTGACACTGAACAAGAGGTTCCTTCTCCGTAACTGAGGTGGAGATCAGACTTGTATGGAATATACAGGAAACCACTGACGTTACTTCAGTGACGCCAGCGTCTTTGTCCTTGATCTGACAAAGACGAAACACGGCAAAGCAAAAGGAAGGGTATCCCTGGACAACCAAAGACAAAAAGCACCATCACATCATCAGCATTTCAGAGTCTGTTTCATCTGTGTGTGTGTGTGTGTGTGTGTGTGTGTTTGTGTGGGAGGGGTGAATAGGTAGGAGGGTCTTCTCCATCACTTCCTATGTAATAGAAATCGACCCGTCTACCTACCTGTGTCTCTAACCTCCTCTTCAACAGGTAAGCAGCAAAGATGAGGACTTTCTGGATCTTTCTGTGGACGTGGAGCAGAATACGTCAATAACGCACTGTCTCAGGTAGCGTCAAGCTATTATTCATTCAGCTGTCTCCGCTAGCAGTCTGATAGCAGACTCTTTTATCCCCGCTATGGGTGTGATAAGCTAACTAAGTCATCCCCTGCAGGGACTTCAGCAACACAGAGACGCTGTGTAGTGAATACAAATACTACTGTGAGATGTGCTGCAGCAAGCAGGAAGCGCAGAAACGGTTAAGTCTGACCCCTTTTTTAAATATTTGACATTGTGAGTGTCCTGTCGGTGGCAGGCCTGTTTCTTCATCCTGCTGGTTTCTGTAGGATGTGTGTGAAGAAGCTGCCCATGATACTGGCCCTGCACCTGAAGAGGTTCAAGTACATGGAGCAGCTGCACCGATACACCAAGCTTTCCTACCGCGTGGTATTCCCCCTCGAGCTCCGCCTCTTCAACACGTCCGGGGACGCGGTCAACCTGGACCGCATGTACGATCTCGTGGCTGTTGTCGTCCACTGTGGCAGGTGCACCAGCTTTTTGGAGTTAGCAAAGGCCATATCTGCGTAAAAACATGATAAAGTAATTCCACACTTTTAATAATAAATGCCACATATTTGTGTTTCAATTTAAATATGGTTACAGACAGTTGATTGGCTATATGACTGGGAAGATATTTCAGATATGATTGGTTACTATCCAGCCCATTCTGGTCCGCTGAGACCACAAACTGGAAACTGTGCATCGTGTATTATCTGTGTGATGGATATAATTATGCTTAAACCCACCTGTGGTGCTTGGATAAAACAACATTAATTTAAAAATGTTTAATTTTTACATGAAAGTCAGCCAGCCAACCAGTTTAGAATTGTCTTCTCCAGAAACCGATTTTTCCGGATTGACACTGTACAGCACAGGTAGAGTATGGAGTAAATTCATGTCAAAAGCAGGGGTATTTTATGCTGTAACACCTGTGTATTAAGACATAAATGTCTTGTCTCCTCAGTGGCCCAAACAGAGGTCATTACATAACCATAGTGAAGAGTCACGGCTTCTGGCTGCTGTTTGACGACGATATAGTCGAGGTGAGTCACTCTCCGCCTTGCTGACTGCGACGTTCTGCCTTTTGTGTTCCGTGGGTCAGCTGTTTGAGCATGCTTTACGCTGGTCCGTATGTGATATCTCCTTGTCTGTTTCTGTGCGTAGAAAATTGACGCTCAGGCCATTGAGGAGTTTTATGGCCTCACGTCAGACATCTCTAAGAACTCTGAGTCTGGATACATCCTCTTCTACCAGTCTAGAGAGTGACTACATTTGGATTGGTGAAGCGGAAATGTTTTTTTTTTTTTTTTTTTTTTACATTGAACATAATTGACTGACAACTAGAATCTGCCCCCCTCCTTCCCACCCTACTGCTGTCGTAGACATGGGGACCTTTTTCTGACAAATGTGCCAATAACATTCTGTCCCACAGCCAGCCTCAGGGTGTGCCTGAATCCTGTGGACTCCTGGAGCTGTAATTGGCTACATGCCCCACCGTCACCTGCATCTGGACTGCACTTTAGAACAAAAGCATCGCATGCTCCTTTTACAGCATTGAGAAACTAGTAAGGTGTCTACATCTGCGACTTGATGCCGGCTGGCATGTGCTGCCTGTCGTAGCGCCCCTAGTGGAGGGAACCAGAAAAGGGGCGTCTGACTACATTCAGAGTGATGCCGTTTATATGTATACGGTTGGTTTTTCATACAGTCATGTCCTCATGAATTGTTTCTGTCACTGTTGTTATTCCTTGTCCTGGTTTATTGACACATATGTATAGTTTATAGTTAAATACCGGTTGATACGTTTGCTTGAAAGCGAGTAACCTTTGGAAATATACCGTGTCTAACTTTTAACTATGTGTTTAGACGTTCTTTAGTATAGATATGATCTATTTCCCTTGGACAACCATTTTCAGTTAGGTCTGATTCTACGCTGGTTTAGCCTCCCAACGCTCTTTAAGTACCTAACATATCCGACCACATGTCCTAACACTAGACCAGGAAGGGAACCCCTGTGTGATGTTAAGCAAATTCCTTATTGAATCCCTATTTATTGATCTTATTTATTAATGTTTGTTATTTTTAATGTTGGCAGCTGGTACAGCGAGGTATGTACTGTATCTAGGGAGCTATTGGGATTGCATTTTGTGAGCTGCTCCTAACCAGCAAGATGCATGTAATTGGCAATTGAATAGGAAATATTCAAAGGGGTTTGACTTTGGTGTGTACAATGCATGTCCACTTGCACACATAGGGACTGTTGACTTTTAACGTTGCTGGTTTTCAATCAGGCAGCCCAGTTTGACTCTCTCTTTGTGAAAATGTTCAATAGTGGCTAAATTGACCATATCAAGTAATCACTACAAAAACAATGTATTCCCATGAAGGTGGGATAGTGGAGCTCTTGCCTGCCTATCCATTATGATGTCCTTGATCCAGTGAAAGCCAATTTCCCTAGAAAGAGCAGAATATATCTGTCCGTTTTGTTACAGTAGATGTGTTGATGTGCTTTTCAACCTGCTGCTCTCTACTTGGCGGTCCTTGTTTGCGGTTGTGAGAGGTGCCCCGCTTCACCTTGTGCACTATACCTGACCAAGGTCAACCTCCAAACACTACACTTCTACTTTGTAATACCTTCTCCTTTGGGGTGTGTGTGTGTGCGGGCGCATGTGTGTGAGCGTGTGTGTGTGTGCGCACACAAAGAACAATGGTTTTAATGTGAATGGCATTCTGAGAAGACACTTTTAAACATTATTGATATGGAGAGGTGACAGAGGATTTTATAGTTCAGTGTTCATGTCTAAATGAGCTTCGTTATAATTGAGAGTCCATAGAAATATATGGATGTGTCTTCTGTCCAGTCCAAAAGTCAAACTTTGTAAAATCAAGGGGAATATGTGCCAAACACCTGCAAATATGGAATATTCTTGAAAAGAACACTATTTTCTTTGTAATGATTCATATGTACACGCATATTATTTAGAAGAGATTTCCAGAGGGGAAAATAATGGACGTAGGGAAGAAATATATTTTTTAAAGCTAAATATCTTTAAAATGCAAAAAAACGAAGGTGCTCATTGTGATGATTTTAACTCAGTTGTGACCACGAACAAGCCAAAAAAAAGAAACACACAACTGTACTGTGCTGTTTTTACAATCTGTTCCTTACATAACAAAATCACATTTAACTGTCAAGAAGTCACACTGGAATGTTATTCACGTCACGATAAACTGAGCCATGGTGAGAGGGAGAGGTTTTGCTGAGAGACGGGAGCTCTAGTGTGTGTGTGTGTGTGTGCGCGTGCGTGCGTGCGTGCGTGCGTGCGTGCGTGCGTGCGTGCGTGCGTGCCCCGATCTTCCATTAACACTTATGCACATGCCCACACTGGTGCCCCGTCACTACAGTCCTGACGCGCCCTTTTCTACCTTTACTGTGATCGCCTAGCCAGGGTTTAGTTCACATGGGAGACAAAATAAGAAAAGAGTGGCGCTCTCCATTTCTCTGCAACTGAAAGTGCACTTTAAAGCTTGGCGCTTTAACAACAAACTGATTTTGGGGGATTTTCCTTTATTTTATTTTTCCTGTTCAATAAAGAAAATGTTTGTATCGTCTATCCAGGTGTGTTGTGTCCTTGCATATGTCTTATTTTTTTCACGTTTTTATGGACACGACACGGCGGCTTATTGTATTCCATGCGGTTATTGCCTGTTTGACAGAAAGGGATGTCTCTCGCATTTCATTCTCACCCGGCATGTTAGTGCTGCGACATGTCGGCCTGGTGACGGTCGTGTTCACATAATGAGGTCTGTTACTTTGTATCCTCAAGGCTACGTACATCATAGGCAGAGAAATTAGTAATGGCAATATGGATGCTTTGATGTCACTGTTGATAATTATTTTTACTGTGTTACCATTGATAATTATGTTTAATGTCTGCTCACGAGCTGTCTAGAAGTTACAGATACTTTATTCATCCTCTGAGAATGAGGTATAAGGGCACAAAACATTGGGCATTGGATGCAATACACTATTGGATGCAGTAGAATGAACACGAGAAGACAAACCTCTGAACGGCAATGCACAGTTCAGTAGTAGTAGTAGTATAACTGAGTATTGCATATATTTCTTTGTTTGAACCCAACACATGCCTTTGCATTCTGCCTCTA
Organism: Amblyopsis rosae; assembly: GCA_025399935.1. Classification (NCBI taxonomy): domain Eukaryota; kingdom Metazoa; phylum Chordata; class Actinopteri; order Percopsiformes; family Amblyopsidae; genus Amblyopsis; species Amblyopsis rosae. Next base: position 2,929 of record JAODTR010009466.1, on the reverse strand, counting down.
GCTTTTATTCCCACTACTAAAACTTCTGTCATGTAATGGCATGTGAATGAACAGCTAAGGTCACTATTCTGTCTTCATGGGTTGGCCTACTTTGTGTCCATTCCTGTGAGTTAAAGGGAGAACGCAGTCTCCTGTTAATTTACTGCGCTGAGCTATAAACACACTGCATTAGAGGAATGGTTATAATTGTGCATAATAACCATGATTGTCTGAATAATTTCTGTGCCTCTCTTCTATTATTACCTCATTGTTGTCAATCACTTTGGTGTGGAATATAGTCAGATTCATCGAATATATTCCTGTTTACTGTCTTCCACCGTATTGCCCATCATTAGTGACATGTCTTTATAACATGGCCCATGTGTCCCTACTGTGCTTCTAGTGGTGTAGCAGATGATTGCTATGACATAAGACACTTAGCAAGGGGTGTTTGAGGCTAAGTTGGCCTTGACTAGTCATGCATTGTCACAATTAGCTACAGCAAAATAAACTGCATGTGGTCTGGTCTGTGACATGATGCTGAGAGACATTTTGTTTCTATGAAAACACCCATGTCGATACTTCTTAGAAAAACTCTGCATCCAGAAAAGAGATTTTCCAAAATGCACAAGCCAAATTTGTTGTAAAAACCAGGTGTGGATTCCCAGAAACAACAGCTTTGCTGATAACTCACAAAATTGAAAACACTGTTGCCATAAATTTTTTCTTTGTCTAAAATGTGTTGATGGACAAAGTGTCAATGCTATTTTTGTCCACAAATGTTCTCAAGGAAGAGTAACTTTGAGAAGTCAGGTTGTTACATGTAGTCAGTCATCACGTGACCATGCTGAAGTGATTGTTTTCCCATTGTTGGGTTTGTTTTTATAAAGAAAACATTTACTAGATGTTTTGGGTTTATTGAGACCAGATTTGTTATTAACGGGAAACCGTTTTTATTGTCAGCAGACTCTAATATTATTTTGTATTCTGACTGCTTATTAAAGCAAGTGAAGCCACTAATGGCAATAACCATACTCTGGTACAAAAGCAGCATTATAAAATGTATACTACTGTAATAATGTAATACATAATCCCTACAGTATGTATATTTTTGACAAGTCTGTTAATATGGCTCTGAACAAACCCAATATTCTTGCTGATTATTCCATTAGATTTAGAACATTGCTCTAAAAATAGCAGTTGGATTCAGAACATTCCTTTCTAAATTCATTTTCCCACTTCCAGTTAGTCCATCCTGCTCCCCCAATGTCTCCTGATCCCAAAGTCTCCTTTTCACTGTAATTAATTATACTTGAGCTCAATACTTAACAATATGGCTAAAACAGACATTACTTAGACAGTCTATTCCGCAGCATCCTAACATTATTCTAACATATTTGGTTGATGATGCTTGGATTAAATAGATTACCCTAGTGACTGTGAAACTCAAATGTATTAATGTATCTCTGACAAAAAGAAAATTATGCGCGTGTAACAAGCCTATGCATAATACCAGGTTACCTTCTTGCTCAGTCATGCATCATTGTTTCTTTGCTCTTCTCTTTCCCCTGATCTAGTCTCCTAAACACCGCCTGTCTCAGTGTGTGTATTGCTGAATCTGTGTCAGTGAGAGATGAAAGATGCGTCTGCCTCCATGACCTCGGGAGTGGAGGCAGACTAGACAGTTATGCCTGCTTTTCAGATCTGGATGTGAAAACATCTTTCACAGGACATTCAACATTAAAGACAAAAATCATCACACATTTGCTACAGTCTGAACGCTAAATTAACATCCAGGTAATAATACATATTTTGGATTTAGCTGAATTGTCTAATATAATAATTGTAGAATAATCATTTTTTTCAGTTTTTTATTTTTGGTGAACAAATGTCAAATTACAGATAGTGAGTTTACATGCTGCCATAATTCCCTTTTTAACAGCGTCTATTTTCTCTTTTGCCAATATAACAATTCAGTATGGCAAGATATTACATGGAGGCCACGGTCATATGACCACTAATTTATGACCTTTAGCCCAGATACTGCTTTGTTATTCCTCCTTTGTCTTTTTCCTCTATGTTGTACGTATATGTCCCAGAAGGAATATTTATCTTCCTTGGTGAGCGAGAGCAGGTCAAAGGAAAGGGGCCGCTGGCGCTCCCATGTGCCAGGGAGATGTGTACTTGGTTCTAACACTGCACACATTACCCCGGGTAGCCAGACCGGCATATGACAATGGGAGTTAATCGGCCTGAACCAACCAGTTGCAGTGCTCAACAGCACAACTAATGCATTTAAATTCAACTGGGTATAAAAATATAATGTGTTACTAAGTAGAGCAAAGACACTGGTGACATCTAGTGGTGAGACATAAATTACCCACAGTTGTGGCTACTAGATCAATCTGATGTGTAAATAAAGCCCACACCAAAAGGAAATAAAGTATTTGATCCCATGCTGATATTGTAAATTTGCCAACTGATAAGAAATTACCAGTCTATAATTTGAATGGTAGGTTTATTTGAGTGAGAGACTGAATAACAACAACAAAATCCAGAAAAACACATCAAATTGTATAATGGCAATCACAGGTTCTTGTATTTTTCAGGTTTGCACAAATCCCAGGATGCAACAGTGGGGATGGTGTTCTTGGGGTCATGGGCAGCATTCCTCCTCCAAACACTTGAGAGTTGAGTTCATGCCAAAGAGCTTAATTTTGGTCTCATCTGACCACAGCACTTTCACCTAGTTTCCTTCTGAATCATTCATATGTTAATTGGCAACTTCAGAGGCCTGTACATGTGCTTTCATGAGCAGGGGAACTTGCGGGCGCTGCAGGATTTCAGTCCTTCATGGCGTATAAAAGACGCCTGCACCAGAAATCTTTCTGATTGGCTCTCACTGTTCAAATAAACCTACCATTACAATTATAGACTGATCATTTCTTTG
>JAODTR010009455.1:0-29732 GCA_025399935.1 Amblyopsis rosae | reverse complement strand
TTGGGGGTGGGGTGAAAATGTTCCGTTGCCTTGACAACTGAGCAGAATGCTGTGCGGGAAAATTACTGTGTTTGCAGATGAGCACTCAAACAGCTCTCTGAGGTCTCCTCCCCATTTTCACCTAGGGACACAAGTACACCAGGCCAGCCACTGCAAACTACAAGCCACAGGCAACCCTCTGTCTGCATCACTGTTTGACCAGTTCAGATCTGACCTCGTATATTTACATTTGAAGCCAATCAAATGTCTTTTGATATGCATCATTGTTGTTCTTGATATTGTATGTGTTGTGGGAGCTTTGATGCTTGGACATTTTAAGAATTCATGTCGTGTTTGAGTCCATTTCAAAAGAATATCAATTAAAAATGGGTTTACAGTAAATGTTAAATTCACTATACCTTTCCTTTATTATACCATCCACAATACTCTCACAAATCCCACACAGTCCAAACCCCCCCGCCCCATGCATCTATTATTCCATCCAGATGAAGCCGATGATGGCAGTGATGAGACGAGCCGTGGGACGCGTTAGCAGCACGGCTCTCGGGTGAAGACAGATGCTTTGCCCCCTGCCGGCGCCCAGATGAGGCCATAAGTTGGCCCGTGGGCTGCCACTGGGAGAAGCCAGTCCATTTGCTCTCTGTTGCCTGCCGCAGCGAGGAGGCCCAGCACTGTGGCAGGCACAGCCATTGGGAAGTGGGGGGGGGGGCGTAAGGACTCTAGTGTAACACGATTGTGCACAAACAAGACACACACGCACACACACACACACCATCGCAAAGCTACAAGCTGAAAATCAAATAAATATAAAGAGCACTCACAAGAGAGAGTCGTGACTCTTAACAGGCCCTTGGAAGACTCAATGGGCCATCAACAGTGTGAGCAGAGGAAATTACAAATGGGCAGACTCAGGTTGTCTTATGTGCTAGTGGCAGATGCTTGCTATTCAGGGGAGCATTTTCTATTATCTGCCTTACTCTTAAGCTGTAGACTGTGTTTCTTCTAAACATAAGGTCTCTTGTTTGGCCTTCTCGTATTTGAAAAGCATTTATTCTCCAATAAAGCATATTTCACAAAACACAACTGCTTGCACCCGCTAAAAATCGACCATGATACTTCAAATAAAGACCTGTCTTGCTTTCAGATATTAAAAAGGACATATTATGAAACAGAAATCTCTTTTTAAAGGACTTGTTACTTTGGGTATATGGAATGCCTACCAACCTGCAAAGCTGTTTGTATACTGTAGTGTACACGTCTGTCAGCATGTCGTTCTGATTTTGCGGGGCTTTTGACATCAAAAGCACTTCATTTGAATAATACCGCCGCCTCCATCTGAATATCTCCACCCACGGCTTGAGAACTACTTTTTGCAAATGTACAACAATGTTTTTTTTGCAAGCATTAGACCATGAGTTGAGCTTGAAAACTGCTGTTGTCAGCTGTAGGAGAACAGCGTGCATCTTTACATCAACCCTCAGCCCCAGAAGAGCTGATTTAATATTTTTTTTGGAAATGGCAATGTCTCAGCATGCCATGTATAATGAGAATGTTGACTGACATAACCTCAGCATTGATAAGAGTACTTAGTCCTTGTGGTATATTCACCTAAACATGCCAAAAACATTGAAAGACCTAAAGGAATTGTCAACCTAAGGAAAAGGGGCACAATATGTAATATAATTATAATTTTTTATTAAAAACAATCCTAAAGGACGTCATACTAGCCTGGTAAGATAATTGCAATTTTAGAAGCTCCATGTTGTACCGTCAAGAAACTCTCAGCCTAAAGAATTGTTGAGGATCATTTTCAACACTTAACATTGGTACTAAAGGTAAAGGTTTTTATTGCTTTTATTTTCACATGCACATACATGTAGCGAAATTCATCCTCTGCATTTAACCCATCCCTCAAGGGAGCAGTGGGCAGCCGTGCAGTGCCCAGGGACCAACTCCTACATGTTTTAAAATATGTCCCGAAATTCCTGTTAGCATAGTGGCTAATCAGCTAGCATTTGCGGCGATTACCTTTTCTTACCTTTTTACTGTTAGGCAATACGTGGTATGGTATATGGTATAGGTTGGGATTAACCACACTTGCTGTGATATGTAATATAGCCATTTCCAAATTATATTTGTAGATATTAAATGCTTAATTCAGGCTTCAATCACTGCCTATAGTGCCTACCAACTTTATTCCGTTTACATTTAGTTATTTGTTATTTGGTGATATTGCACATAGGGCATCAGCCTATAGCCTACAGTATGCCATATAGTTTTAATAAACAAAAATCTTTTTGAATAATTGTTTATTTATTATTTTTATTATTATAATTGAGGTCATGTAGAAAATAAAATAGATTAAAATCGTTATCGCCCATAATACTGAAAATAATCGAGATGGGATTTTTAGGCCATATCGTCCAAGTCCAAGTCTAAGTGGGGGAAAATGGAGCACCTGGAGGAAACCCATGCAGAACATGCAAACTCCACCAAGAACCCGGGACCATCTTGCTGTGAGGCCACAGTGCTATTCAGTGGGCAACCGTGTACAGTAACTGGTATTTCTCCACCCTGGTCTCAGGCAGTTTTGAATGGAATGTATCTGGTCTGGTAGAAAAGGAAGCTCGCTAAACCAGAATGATCATACCATGTCTTAACCATTCAGAAACAGGGTGCAATGATTCTGTCTCTATACAGACTTAAATGCCTTGGGCAGTTTAATGACCAGTGTGCCAGACCATAATATCGCCATGTTGCTCTGTTACATGCTTTTCTGTACAAGCCTTTCCCAAAACGTTTCTGACAACCCAATGCCTACATTACTTGTTGTGATTTGCAAAGCATCAAGAGGGTTTTATGTTGCCTGATATGAATACATTTTCATGTAGAGGGTGTTTATTCTAAACACGTCATCTAGCAAATCTTTTGATAGAAAGAAGTGTTATGTAGTTACTTAAAGTGTTTATAAACATACAGATATGTATGTGTGTGTGTGTGTGTGTGTGTGTGTGCGTGTATGCGAGCGCACAGCTTCTGAAGACTTATATCAGCAGGACATGAAGTTATAGCTCAATACTTGCCAATCTTTTCTCCCAGGTGTATTGAATTTCCACAGCTGGAGATTTGTCCTTGAACAAACCTAACCTCAAACAAAACTGCATATAGCCATACACATTAAAGAGACATATAGGACATAACCCTCCCAACCTCTTTTATTGAAACACAATTAAAGAATTCTACATCTCTGCCAATGCTCACTGAAAATACTAATCCTAATTTCCTGTAACAAGCACACCTGTAGATGTCTGAATCAAAGCATCTTTACATCAAATAACATGGCTGCCTCCAGTCAGTACAAAGGAGGACTCATTATCACGTGCGCCGGGCCAGATGTTGGCTGCTTGTCATCTCTGTGTGTGTCGCGCCACGGTGATATTCAGGTTGAATGTCAGGCTCTTCAGTACACTCTGCATGGCTGCCCTTGAAGAGGCCTGTGGCGTTAATACCAAAGAGCTGCTGCTGGGGCTCAACACACACTGGGGTGATGGATATCTCCAGGGTGGCAAGATTGTGGATTCGCCTAATAATGCTGCATGATTGGCTGGAGTGGCTTAGCTAACCTTTGCCGTCAATCAAGATGAGAAACAACAGGTGTTATTTGTGTGCGTGCGTGCCTGCCAAACCCCCAGCATGTCTTGTTACAGACTGCAATATGGACTGCTTCATTTCGCTAATCTGGTTTTAAGTGATGGAATTGTCCAGCTCACACATCCAGAGGTGTTGGCCGATCTGTTTCATGAAGCCTAGCCATGAACGTAAATGGTGGACACAGCCCAGATTAGCTGTTAAAACAGAACAGCTGCTAAGTGTACCTGTGCAAATTCAATACATGTACAGCATTTAGCAGACAATTTTATCCAAAAGGCCTTACAATTACATGTGTCCATAGCTGAATAGGCACATACACCAAACATTCACTAAACATGCATAGGACAACTGGCCATATTGGCAACAACAGGTTACGAATGCAGTATAAATGCAGTATTTGGACTGCATTTATATAGCGCTTTTCCAACCTTCCTGCCACTCAAAGCGCTGTACAGTATTGCATCACATTCACCGTTCACGCACAGATTCATACACCGACGGTGATTGCTGCCGTGAAAGGCGGGACCTAAGCAGCGGGAGCAGTTAGGGTTAAGGTTCGAGACATCGCTTTCATGTTTTGAAAAGATGCACATCTTAAGACCAGCGGCAAACATTCGATTCTCAAAATCAGACGAAGCCAATTCCGTCATAAGACCTACTTTCTTTAAGCCCGGCTGGTGCACTCTGCTGCTGTAGGCTGGCCATCCCTGCAGATTAATTGGCTGAAGCACATCTATAAAACCCTCTTAGGCCTCACTCCACTGTACTTCAGACTCCTATGGCAACATTCACTCTCCCTTTGCTCGGTCAGCCAATCACATCCTTTTAAAAGGTGCCCAAGGTCCGCACAACCTTCAATCGTTCCACATTCCAGTTTGCTGCAGCTAGTGACTGGACAATTTAATTCCCATATCCAAAACTTAATCACCTTTACACACGCTTTAAGTTGTTCTACCATGTTGCTGTTATGTTACCCTGCCATGTTTTTATTGTTGTTATGTCGAGCTTGTTCCTTGCCTGTGCTATTGATTCGGTCTATTGCTGCTACTTACGTTGTCCTATGTTTTTCTACTGTTGACTTGCAGTTTTGTGCCCTGTTATGTGCATTGAATTTTAAAATAGTGTATATTGATTTATTTTCCTTTCTCCCCTGTCCCCTCCCTGACAAAATGTCTTTGTCTCTTACTGGGCTATCACTGTAAATATTAATTTGTTCTTAAAGGTAAAGTCTGCAATTGTAAGCTAATTGTAAGATAAAACACCTTTTCTCAAATTCACCAAATATCTCCTCGCATTTTGCTATCATACTGTTATGTGCGTGCTGAAAAAAGAATTGTGTACTTCTACACAGCCCTGGCTCTGTATAGAGGAACATAAACAATGTGGCAAATACCGCTCAAAACAACAATGTTCTAGGCTTTGCAATGTGTTTCAATGTGTGGGGCAGAGTTCTTCTAACTATTTCTTATTTCTTTATCTTCTTCTACACCTAATTCCTCCTACACACCTCAACCACCACACTCCACACAAATATACATTTAATCATCATGCTCCATAGATAGGTGCTATATTACTATTAACAAACATGCATCCATACATTGAGATATTTACACATTTCAACACATTTTTGATAACTCATAAGCAAACAATAGCAGGCTAATGATGAAGCTAAGCTAGCTGGAGCTAGCACACCCTTCGTTCACACTTCATCTTCTAACATTTAGCCCGAAAAATGTATAATTCGGGTGGTGTAAATATGGATAAAGTCAATGACACAAGTGCCAGATGTCGTGAGTTCAAACTAGAGCTTGAGATCTCTGCACAGACTTTATTTCTCACATATTTCACCAGGCATTCCACTGTCTGAGTCTCCTCCTCTTCTTGGTTCGGGCTCGTTGTCGCCGATCTATTAACCACTGCCGCTCCCCCCTCATTAGTTCTGTTTGGTTTTACACACCTGTGTTACATTTCTTATTTAGTGATGTGTGTATTTAAGCCCAGCAATTTTTGGTTTGTGAGTTATTGATTTTGCAGCGAAGCACTTTGTCTGTAGCTGTCCTGTTTCATTGTTTGTTTATAAGAGCTGCCTTATTAAAATTTACGGTTGTTCCACACACCTCTCGTTCTGCGCCTGACTTCTTCACAACCAATATCATTACAGTTGCAGCTCGTAGCCTACCTTTCCCCCTCGCTGATCCGTTGTATTTAGAGAGAAATGCGAAACTGGATGCTGCTTATGAGGTGAATATACTTATTTCATTAATAAATAACTTATATGCCAAATTACATCCTACAATATAATATTTAGGCTAATGTGGAGATATGAACAGGGGCCTGGGGAAGATGTGATAAAATGTCGGGCTGTAATCGGGTTCGGGCTTCAAAAAGCCATACACGTGCAGTTTCGGGTCGGGCTTGGACAGAATTGTGTCGGGCTCAGTCCATGTCAAGTTAAACTTTTCAGGCCCAATTAACGCTCTAGTTTGAAGCCCACCTTGCACTCATTTAAAAAATGATAAACAATTTAAAATCTTAAATAAATAAAAAAATGTAAGATACGGGCTAGCTGTAGCTAACATTCACCTCAGAAACTAAAATATCTCCTTCCAGTCTGAATTACCAGTGCCAGTGTGGAATAGTGGATTGAACATCTGACTCTAAATCAGAAGATCCAAGGTTCCAATCTCACTATATACATGAAAATTATAAATATATACAGAAACAGCCACACACACACACACACCTCCACACACACACTGTATATCAAGTCTAAATATATATATACAGAAACAGACGTGCACACAAATAACAAGTCTAAAATTCACATTCACGTACATTTAAATAATAAAATAAACATAAAAATAGCATGATTATAATTTGTTTTAAAGGTATGGGCAGGGTAGCTACTACATTTTTTAATGAAACTGCCAAAAACCTTCTAGTCGATTTGAACTCAAAGTTTGAAAGCGTTCTCGAGAATGATCAACCCTGCCTTTAATGGATTTTGCCTTATAAAATAATAAATAACAGTAAAATAAAAATAGCACATTTTCCTTGGAACAAAATAAGGGGAATTATAGAAAACCAATGTCACGGTTCCAGCCATGCCACTGGTTTCGTTCATAGTTCCCCATGTTTTCTGTGCTCCGGTCCTGGCTTTCTATTTCCCCTGTTGTTGTCTTGTCACCTATCAGTTGATTGTCTACACATGTCCCCTCAGTATTTATACCCTGTGTTTCATGTACCTGTTGCTGAAGTGTCAGTTTATTCTCTCAGCTCTAGTCCCCAGTTGTTTTCTTGTATTATCGTTGTATTCCTGTTACCAAACCTCTAGGCCGTTAGCATGTGCCCTCTCTGTACCTAATAACTTCAACTGATATACCTTCAGCCATTCACTCACACATACCTCACCTCTGTGCTTCCCTCCCTCCTTCCCTCCCTCTCTCTCTCACACACGCACAACAAACAAACACACACACACACACGCACACACAACCACACGCCACCACCGATCAAGCCTGACCACAGACAGCTGAGTCCCCAGGCCCTGTTGCCCCCAACCCCCCGTATTTCTCACTTCACCCTGCTAATTTGAACAAGGCTTTATTTTGATATTCGTCAGTGGCTGAACTGTAGCACGGTTGTTGGGGCCTCTCCCTCAGCTAATTAGGCCAGCAATGCTAGCATTCACGGCCCATCGAGGAGTCTGAAGACAGGGGAGGTCGAGCTCCCCCCCCTTCCCCATCCTTCCCACACACACCCCCGGCACCGGCTCCTGGCCCTGGCACCCCCATAAGCTCAGTGGCCAGCCGACTGGCCGACTCAGTAGTTGACTTAGTATTTGAGTGACAAGCTGGAAGATAGCACAAATGGCTGACTAACCAGCTAGCTAAAGAACTCGCTGGCAGGTTAAAGGCTTAATTTTTTCTAGTATCTGGAACCCTTTTGTTCGGGGTATTTAAATCTGCAGTGTATAAACGCATAATACCTGAGCAGAACGATGGTATTGCCTCCACTCACCATGAAAGCCGTTCATTGAGGAACTACTTTCAGCAAAATTAGCACCACCATTCTGTCTAAACACATAGGAAACACAAACTAATTAAGTAAGTTAGTTAGTTAATACACTTTTTGTCAAATTCACCAAATATCTCCTCACATGTCCGCTATATTACCATTCTCTGTGCATGTCCGCTCACATCAACAAAGCTGTAGTAGCCTACTACGCTTTGCTTTACAATGCATTTCATAAATGCCCGTGTTTTAAATCTGGATTTATCTAGACTATTTTTAATAATATGGAGTGCACAACACCATTAGGAAAAGTCAAAGATTGGGGGCTTCAATATATTATTAAAACAGAGTTATGTACAATTGAAAAACCTCCGCGGGTCAAATTAACCCTGTGGCAGTTCTAGTGTTAATGAAGCACTGAGGAATCAGATCTGGAGTATTAGAGCGTGACAGTGACTGACACATTCATGACCGATTCTCTGCCTAATGGAGTGATAGGCTAGGGATGAACAACTGTGTTAGCCTTGCTAGCTTGGTGGATAAATGGGTCCAGTTGCTTCACGGGGTTTGCTGGCAGCATAGGTATGTTGCTTGGTTAGCGGTTATTAAAAAGGTAAGATGCATGGCCGTGTGCTGGCTCTGCTTGGGCGGAATGTGTCCACAACATGATAAATCGGCTTGCTCGCGCTCGGTGAGTCACCTGCCCACTGCCCTCACTCGCACACTCTCAAGTATGCGAACACAAACAAACAAGAGCTTACATACAGTACAGACATGTTTGAATCATGGCTGGGGCTGGCAATACATCAGGCTGCTATGGCCTGACATTATGCATCGCTTGGTGCAGTTCAGTGGGGTGTTTGTGCACTTGGCTTCGTCTACATTGGTGTAAGTATGTGAACGCCTATGTGTTTGTTTGTGTACTCGTCTCGAGGCCCGGGGACACACAAACACACACACCCCTTGAGTTGGAAGACGGCGGAGGTGAAGGCACCAATCATTCGTTCTGCACTGTTGTTTTAAGGGATTAGGCTTAATAAGATGGCAGTCTGAATTTATGGAGCTAATATTTCATGGTGGGGTAATTCATGAAGGATTTGGTGCAGTGGAGCAGCTAAATGGATGTTCAGAAAGACTTGCTTGACTTGTGCGCTGATATGATTTGCCCTATGGGAATATGGCTGCTTAATACACCACTGTGTGTGTAGTGCTCCCGTGCCATTAGTGTGTTTTAACTTGCGCGGTCGCTGCATGTATACCGAACACTAGAAGCAGATATGTGTTTTCCACTAGTGTCCAATTCAACGGTCAACTCATCCAGTGGCCTATACTATGAATAGACTTCAACCTATCAAGACAGCATACCTCGCCATGACAGCATACCTCGCGCAAAAGCTCTCCACCTTTCGTAGTATGGGTTACTCGGTTATAAGTTATACCCGACATCGCAAAGTCACCCCAGAAGTTACCTGGATAAGCCAATTACTTCCCTATGTATAGACCACAGGTCTAAATATTTATATCACTTGAATCAAAATTCACTTTGTAACAAAATGTGCAGAAGCAATTGTAGTAATTTACTGAAGTGACGGCAAACAGCTACTATAGCTATGGTCAGATGACTTACAGGCACACAGACTAACCTAACCTACTGAATGAAATAAAATAATTTTTCAGTAGTTTTTTTTGTGTGCTTGTTTTGTTCTTTATCGATGTATCAGTGTGCATACCAGCTTAACTGACACATATTTCCCTAGGTCATTTTCATCAATCATTTTATTTTAAGACAACAAAAGAGAATGTGTGTATGGGTGTGAGTATGAGTGTCAAATTAATAAAAAATTACAATGCTGACAATTTCAGTCTCGGGAGAGGGAATTGCCATAGAGCTTTTACTTGTCGGGAAAATACTCAGCCTGCCTTTTTGACTAAATGTCAGCGATGGAAAGCAGCTTGTTGACTGGGACAATGGTGAATAACACAATATCAATCATAAAGAAAAACACAACACTTGACAAGTCTCTCTCTCTCTCTCTCTCTCTCTCTCTCTCTCTCCATAATGCTTTCATTATGGTAAAGGTGATATGGTATAAGCAATCTAGGAATATATCTAGGAAAGGCCTTAGGGGAAGATGGAGAACACAGAATGAGTCGGAGAGGCTTGATAAAATAATAATAGCAATTCTAAAAAGTTCTACCTAAAATGTGAAAAAAGTAATATCTAGGCTGTCTACTGCCACCATCTGTTTATCATGCATTTATTATGAATAAAGGCAATATTTTTCTATCTATTTACTGCAGATTTACAGATTTCTTACTGCTAGAAAAAAACATGTTTAAGGATTTATACTACTGTATATGAAGACTTACAAAACTGCTTATATTTTGGTAACTCAAACATCTCGTCACATTGTAATTTCTGGCAGTTACTATGTAATTTATATTACAATACCGTATATTTAACTAATAGCTAACCATAAATACCTATACTAATCATTCCCATATTTACAATAACATACAATCTCAAATTGACTGTTTTTGCCACATTAGGTGCCTTTCTACTGTTCAGTCACTAAATGCTAAAATACAGGCATCCAACAGTTTTTTCTCTGGTTAAATATTATACTACCGATACGTAGTACCATATTACTGGGTATTACCAGTTAATTTCTACATTTGATTTAGAAATGTTTTTATTTGTACTCTATATTACTTGTTACTAATATTCTGTTTAGAAATGTAAGATCTAAGGATTTAAAGATAGTGTAACACTAATGTTCACATCTCCATCTATGATCTATTGCAAATTAAATGAACCATGAACACTAAGAATTGTTGCCTACTGTGTACACAATGCAGCACGAAGCCTCTTGGATTCGCAGTGAGCGCAATCCCTTAAGGAATAAAAAGCCCTGATTTAACACGTTTGTGTATGTGCCTCCTCCACCGTCTCAATAGTACCTTCCTCTAAAGGGACAGACAGGCTTCAGGTTGAACTCATATATATATATATATATATATATATATATATATATATACAGACATATGGAGGCCTGTGAGGAGGCAAGCTTGCCCCCTTTTGGTCTTTGGGGGGTGGGGAGGTGGGGGACAACCCCTTTTTCTTTCCAATGAAAACATCACCGTTCCAGCCAGACAAACCATTCCACACATGACAGACTGTCCCTTTTAAATATTTATGAAGGAGTATTTGTTAAGGCAAGTGCACAGTTATAATTGCTACTATATGGCCGTGGAATGCATTCTCTGTGGCACTGCTGCAACAAGCTGTGTTTCTCCCTCTAAACTTAGCAGGCCTAGTAAGATTGAGGCATGGGAGGTCTGTATTACTGTAGAAAATACCTTTTCCCCACACGACTGGCTGACAACTGTCTGCAGTATACAAATATTCAGTGCTACACGTCACTCAATGGGGTCTAACCATACAAATAATGGATGGGGTCAAGGAGAAGAGAAAAGACGAGGAGAAATAAACTGGAAAGGGGGCGGCTTTAGGGCTTGCTTAAACAGCTGTCCCAGGAAAAACGTCACAATGTCACTCTAATGAGTCATTAGAGAAGAGCACCCGTCTTGCATTATGCAACACACCTTTCCCACAATCCCCTCTGCTCTGTCAGGTTACCACCTGTCGCCACCTCCGGCAAACAGCCAAACTTTCCACTAGAACAAAAGACAACCATCTTCTATTTTACGACACCAAAGGCAAATACCCCAAAGGTGAAAGAGCAACAGGGCAAAGAGAGACAGAATACAGGCATATTTCTGTCACTAAGATGCCATTTGGCTGCATCTGTTGCCTGGAAATATATTATTTACCCGGACAATTCAGCCAGAATGAATCTATGTTAAGGTTGAGAGAACACTGGGCGTGCCACAGTCCTGTTACAAGAGGGTCCAATTATTTTAGCTTGCAGGAAAATAAACATGCATTATAAAAAGAAATAACCCTTTATTACTTTGTATTTCAATAACGGTTCTCATCATTCTGTTCATTGTTCAGAGGAAGGCAGAGCAACAGCTGAGGTAGATTTAACAGTAGCTGGGTTTACATTGGACACTTTTTTGTCTTTCCGAATGGAATCTTTCCGATTGACTGTTTCGGATTACATGTTTACATGTGATGTCACCTAATCGGGTCTGGTGTTTACATGTGCCGTCGCAACATATTTATGTTAAACATGCACACATTATCTAGCTCATAACGTAACGTGTCCCACTAGCAAATGGTATAACCAGCTGCTAGTTATAGGTACATCAGAGAGTGAGGCTATTTGTGTGACTGGCGGAGAAATGTGTGGCTCCAGATGAAGTCACGGAGAAAGAGAGCGAAATCTTCTTTCAATCGGGTCATGCAACGGGTTACACTACCTCTGCTTTTTCGATCGGGTTGGCCGTTTCTCTTCCGATTGTGGTGTTTATATGGAGCGATTTCTTTTGGGTTGGGCCTTTAACCCGCTTCCAATCAGAAGTCCATGAAAACGTGGCTGATACACTACTAATGATCAACTCCATACGCCAGTTGTCGCATAGGCCACCACTTTACACATGCATTATTAAGAAACTTGGGAGTCCCAACAGGTGGCAATTGTGGACAAGTCAAACGGATTATAAAGCTTTCCGGGAGGGAAATAAGTGCTTTAGAGAGGGTTAACAAGGTTAGAGAGAGGGTTAACAATCAGCCATACATGACCTAAGTCCCCAGCTGCTGTGACACAGCTCTCTGTGCTTGAGCATTGTGTCTAGAGTAGCACTGGACAGCTCCCCGATGTGACTCCTAAAGCTACATTTAACTTTTAACAAGTTCACAAGTATGAACAATTAATTACCATTAGTATCCGTCGTCACGAGAACCACCGGAACCGCCGACATTAAGTTCGGACCCCCTTGGATTTGCTGATGTGATGTTGTACTGGATAGTACACTGGTGGGAAATATGCACACAGGCAAACCGGCATAGATGCCGTTTCTGAATCTGGAAGATGTGGTTACTATGGCAACAAATGTCTTTCTGGACAAAGCTACACCTAAAGTGATTTACTGCTCCCATGTAAGCCCGTATTAAACAAGAACGGGTCTGCTGAAAGACAACAGAATATTGCAGCGTTTGTGTCACAGGACGTAATGTGACATTACCAAGGTCAAGAGGTCCCCGTGGGTGGTCATCCAGCCAATTCATTTTATAAACAATGTCAGCCCTACTTTATGTAATAAATCAATGCATTATTATATTATCAGTAGTCATTTCAAGCGATGAGTATGCATCCAACATACGTTTATAAGAACAGAGACTATAGAATATCTCCCGCATGCGTCAGCAGCAACCCCGTGGCAGAACATAATTTCTGCCTTTTGAAATTGTGTGTTATTGTGTTGTTGTTTTTTTTTTGTTTTTTGTTAACTGTTTAGCCCACTTTAACCACTTGTCCTAATTTGACTGGAACCTGACCTGTTGAGCAATAGCAGTGACTAATGCAAGACCTCCCACTTGACTATAGCACTACAGTACTAGATGGCTACAAGACCGTATCCTGGTAGTGGGTAGGGTTCATGTGTCAATCACACATATCTACAAAGCTTATTGAAACCCTTCTAGCCACAAAATACACACACGCTCACGGCTGAAACAAACTCTAGGCTATACAGTATAAACCTACTTGGGCAAATTAAGGTCCGCAATACAAACATTTAAAAAAATAACATAAAATAAAAAATATTTAATACTTGTCTGTAATAAAAAATACAGACAAGCTCTGCGCTAATTAAACTGAACTGTTAAGTTACATTATGAAAATGGTTAGCTATTTTGTGTTATTTAAGCATGTTGGTTAATAATGTAATGTGGCCCGCGATGCTCTCTGACATTGTGGCCCCCAGTGAAACAAATAGCCCACCCTTGCTCTATATTATAAACCTTATCGTGCTTCTTGTCTGCAGGATGTTTGGTTATTTTTAGAGGAAACGTGTGAAGAGAATACGAATATGTTCTGAAATCCTTATTTGTAAAGGAAGCAAGGTCGAACCATTTAAATGAAACATAATATTGCATGTCAGGTACAATAAATGTCTTGGTGAACTAAAAACATACTATATGCATGTTTAGGGGCGGAGGTGGTGTAGTGAGTAGAGCATGGCGACAGATGATCCAGAAGTCGCTGGTTCAAACCCACGCTAACTCCTCACCTCAGTTTTGAGGTGTCCCTGAGCAAGACACCTAACCATAACTGCTCCTGGTGGTTAAGTAGTGCTGACACTATGACCATCAATGGCTGAATGTGAGGCAGTACTGTACTGTGCTTTGAGTGCCCGGAAGCTTGGAAAAGCCCTATATAAGCGATTTGTGCTTCATTTTGTGGTGTCTGGGTATCATCCTTATCTCGTGAAGCTACAATCGTTCCCAGACACCGCAAAATGAAGCACATATTCAGTTTCTTTTCGCAGCGAGAATCAGTCTGGAAAGCCTATAAATCATTGCGAATGTGTCCGAGCAGCAACTGAACTTACCAATTAGTGTCGTATTGACAGCTACTGTATATGGGCGTGGTTTAGTTGTGCTGCGTGGTTTAGGTTTGCGACCGCAAAAACGGCCAGACGGTTCATCCAATCAACTGCCCAGTATTTTTTGCCCTTCAAACAGTTTCGAGGGAAGGACTCCCAGATGGACTTGTGACTAACGATCCATCTGGCGTGTTATGTTAATCATATTATATTGTCCTTATACATATATATATATATATATATATATATATATATATATACACACACACATACGCATACACATATGCACACACATATACATATATATATACACACACACACACACACACACACACACACACACATATACATATACATACACATATATATATATATATATACATATATACACACATATACATATATATATATATATATATATATATATATATACACATATATGTACACATATATATATATACATATATAGATTCTAATTTCAACTAATGCAGCTTAAGAGTTGGTTGCAAAACACTGTGTCAAACGTGACTCACTCTGAGCATACCTGTGTGTGATCGTACGTCTGTCTGTGTGTATGTTTGCATGTATTCTTTGAGTGTGATGGCAGTTGGAAATAGGCTCTAGAGGTTTATGCAGCCAAGGTTAGCAGTTGAGGGCTAAAACACTGGAAGAGCACAAAACACAAATGAAGAGCATGCCTTCCAGGAGATGATACAATGTTGCAGAACACATGTAAAAAGCTCTGTTCTTATGTAATGATGCTTGTTCCAGAGGCTATTAACCCCTGCTGGTTAACATTAAACATCATCAGTGGAAAACAAAAGCAGCCAACCAAAGTAATGAATACCCGCACAGAACGTGTGTAGATCAGCAGGGTACACTAGCTCGTGGACTGTGTTTCTGTGGACATAATCACTGACAAAGCTACTTAGCAACAAGGATTTCAGTCGTTTTAAGTCGTTGATAACAAGATGGAAAACCAACCATGGTGGAAATAATAACATTCTATGGGATAAAGTTGAGTTTGACACCGTGCCAAAATAATACATAACTTTTCAGTTTACCATGACTAGAATTAAACCAAAATAATAACATAAAAAAACTATTTCAAACCCAACCCCTGCCTCCCGCACTCACACACACACACACACACACACACACACACACACACACACACACACACTTACATGGATATTCCTGAGGTTCTTCTTGCCCCTGTCCAGCCGAGCCAGCAGTCTGGTCTGCTGTGGTGGCGTCGCCTGCAGCAGCAGCCGGTCGTCGCTGGATACCGTCTTCCTCAGGGTGGAGCGGTCCGCGCCCGCCCGCGGCGCCGCATCCTTGGGAGGCGTCCTCGCCCCGCCCCTACCGCCTCCACCCGCCGCGCTTGACACGGGAGACGGCTCGCAGGGCCCGAAGTCTCGCTGCACCGAGCCTGGATGGCAGGAAACAGGAGACGCTCCGTGTCACCAAACACCCCGCTGATGACACGCGCTCACACACATGCACACGCACACATGTACACAGACATACACACATGCACACAAACAGGCACACACATGTACGCACACGCGCGGACATGCACACGTGTGTGTGCACGGACACACGCGTGCGCACACACTCACGCACACGGACATACACACACAACAAATTCAAACACACACACACACACACACACACACACACAACACAGAAACACGGTGAAGACCCCAACAGATAAGACCAACTTGATCAGACAAGCACACACAGTAGTAGGGTATTGGCAGGTCTACAAATGTGATGTGCTGTGAGTGAGTGGAAGGCAGCAGAAGCCCTGGATGGCTTGAGTGAAGGGAGGGAACTTCTACAAGTCATCGATCCCAGACCCTCTTTTGTCTTAGAGTTCCAACACATCACAGCTGCCCACACACAAACATAGCACATATGCCCAATGATGTGTCCCCATCTCGTATATGCATGCATCCTTATATGTTCATTTGTGTGCATCGTTGAATGTCTGTGTGTGTGTGTGTGTGTGTGTGTGTGTAGTGGCGTATCTATGCATGACAGTATGTCAAAGTGTATCAGGTTCAGGTTGAAACTTCTGTGTGCGTGTGTGTCAGAGGTGTATCAGGTTTATGAACAAGGCTCTTCACTGGCAGATTGGACCATTAAAAATACATGTACAGCCATAGCCAATGCTTTCTTTATTATCTCGCTTCATTATTGTGTTGTAAGACGTAACTCTAGTGTCTTGAAACAATCATGAGTGGCCCTTTCAAAAATGAATGTGTAGCTGAATGCATTTGAAACTGATGAGCAAACAGACAGACAGATTCACTGGTATCCATGGACGCATGCTTAGTGAATCAAAATCAGCTTGAATATGCGTATAAACAAGTAAAAACTAGGCAAGCCTAGTTTAGCCGGACTGAGATAGAGGTTTCCACCCTTCATAGAAGATGCTGCGTTATTAGCATCCATCTCAGGTGATTCAATCACAAGTGGACAGCTTTAATTAGGCCTTTTTTCAGGTCAAAAGCTTATAAAAACATAATTCTAGGTTGGTTGCGTTGTGGGTAGTGCATCATGTTACGCAAGTAGAGCTGGACGATATGGCAAGCATTTATATCACAATATATTTCATAATTTCAGTCGATACGGTATAATTCCGTTATCGATATGAACAATATAAGCCTCAGAATAACTGCTAAGAACACCCACAACAGAGTACTTAAAAACTTCTGAAAAATGCATTTGCCCAGTCTATGAAACCTCAATTGAATGTATAATATTTTACAAATTCTAAATGTACAAATAAATGTTTACCTTTTAGCAAGTGTGAGTGACTAGCTTGTGGTCCCATGAATTAGACGCAGCAAAGTTCCACAGAAGACATTACTGACTGTGTTAGTAAAGTAAGCTGACAAAATACATAATATTAAGCCTTTCTGTTACATTTGCTGTTAGGTGAGAGAGTTGATAAAATAGTTTGGCACAAGAAAACAGCCCATACCGCTTTGCACGGGCTGTAGTGTCATCACGCATGTAGTTTCTAGTCTTTCTGTTCACCTTGAATACAGCTGGCAGGGCTCTACACTGACTTTTTCCCCAAGGAGCACATTAGGAGCACAGATAAAAAATATGAGAGCAAAGTCGAAATTCTAACCGAGCATAACCGTTATGCAATAATTCACCTTTAGTATTTTGTTTTTATTGTATGTTAATCTCTAAAGTGTTATGGCTGAATGGCTTTGTTTTGACAAAGAGATGATTAGGCTTACATTATCAAGTTTGACCTACTGTATCATAAAATATTTGCAGAAGTAGATTTGTATGTATGTATGTATGTATGTATGTATGTATGTATGTATGTTTGTATGTATATATATATATACATACATAGATATCATACTATTGTGTACAAGCTTCACATGAGTGTATGGTAAACACAGGTTTTTACAGTAATTGCACAAACGCTGGCGGCGTGATCGTAGTCACACATCTACCTCTAACCATACGAGCATTTGCCGGCATTTTTTCACCAGTTTTGCTAGTGTGTAGCCTGTTAGCTTTAGCCATCTATGATAACGAGGTAGCTAATATGGGAGTGTGTTTGTGTTCAGCCCAAGACCTGATTCGAACAGCTGAACACACTTTTCTACGAGCGTGGATGGATTGGAGTGTAGTTATGTGCAACCACGTTTGGAACAGGTAGCCTACGTGCCGCATGATTGTCATTGTGCACAGGGATATCATAACAATATGCAACTGAGCATATTTGAGCTGCGAACATAGTGACTAGAAGTCACTCGCACAAAGTGCGCCTGAATATTTTTTCATGTTTACACACAAAGATTTGTAATCGCATTTGCGAGTGAAATGATCGCACTTTAGAGACGGGGTCAGCTGACTGCTGCGCCCGTCATTCAGTGACAAATAGCTTATCGAAATACTGGAAATTAGATCATCATATCACCGTTATTGAAAAAAAATGGATTGATAATGAATTACTGTCCAGCCCTATACACAATCTTTTAGTTATGTTTAAATGTTTTGGTAAAAGTCAAAAATTGCATTATTTTAGATTATTTTAGTTTAACTTAACGCAATGCATAGTCAACAGAGAGCTATAAAATGCGTGGTTTTCAGAGTATGACACATTGAGCTCTCTCTTTTCGTAGTGCATACAAGGTCAGTCAGTCAGTCGGTCAGTCAGTAAGCAACATTTGCTCATGTTGGCTGGTCCTCACTATACAAAAACTACTTGGTAGAGACAAAAACTCACTACCAAGTGAAACTGCAGTCAACGATTCTAAATGTTACTCTGTTAACAAGGCTGCTGTGCCTTGTGAAATACAAAATGTCAGGACCTTCGGTGGAAGACCACTGATGGCATAGCCCCAGTAAACAGTACCCTAGTAAGATGTTCACCCCTTCACCGCAAAGAGGTGTGGGTCGGTCTGGGTGGACAGCATCACGTCGAGGTCTGAAATGCCCGTGGGGATGTTGCTAAGGAGTAGGAAAGACCGTAAATATTGGCGTATGCTGGGTCATGATGCGGCCAACCCTCGTATCGAGGATGGTAAAAGATAAGACAAGACAAGCAAGGTATCTTCCCTAACAAGTGGAGACAAGCCTTTGCTGCTATGGTAGACCAACACTGATAGGCTGGTGTTAACCTTGAGTGAAAGCATTTTAGTTTCAATAGCAAGATAAAGCACATCATTAACATTCCAGTATATATGAAGGTAATGGAGGTCAGAACATTGTGGTACTGCAATGTTATACTGCAAACCCATCCACGTGTATCAAGAGCCTAATCAAGAATAACATCCATGATGGAAGTAGTCCTCTGTGAAATTTCCATTCTCAAGCCCCCTTAACATCCAAGACTAGATGATTCCCAACCTTTACAAATAGACCTGCCTATTTCATTGTGTACTGTAATACACTATCCTAAACATGAACAAAGTCTTAGTGCACATAATAAAGCATAAGAGGTTGTCATTATTAGTTATGAGTTATTTTAGTGCAAATGTAAGGAAACATTGTTTGTGTAGACTTCACCAGACTGTGAGGATATATCTCCCCTACATTATACTCAACAATGCTCACAACTGCGCATGCTATTCTACGTTCTGTCCTGGTATTTTTTGTATTTTAACAATGCCCTCTTGCCCAAGAAAAGAGCATGTACTCTTCAAGTCAACATACTTTTATGTTTTAAAAGCCTTGTGTCATTTTGAATTATTCACACAAAATGCACACTATCCTATAGCGCACATGTTGTAGTGGAAATCCATGTACTGCTGTTAACACTACCCATTGACTCCACAAATCAATGTTCTGCTGTGTTCACGTTTCCGTGCTTGGTGATGGGCATGACGTTGGTTCGTGTAACCCACTGAAGTGACCACAGTGCGGTTAGCTCCATGGAAAGCCATTATCCGCCATGTCCCACTCTGAACCGTGTTGAGCTAAACAATACAAAACTAAAGAATAGTAATTATGTTGAGGAAAAAAAACATTTATAAACCCTGTCGCACAGTAACAAGATGAGGTGGTTGCTATGGTGAACATTGCAGCGCCACAGTCGCCAAAGTGGGGGGGGGGGGGCTCAGCGCAGTAAAGAAACAGAGAATGAAATATTGATAAAGAAGAAGAGAGACAAATGGCAAAGAATGAAGGAACAAAGCGAGAGACTGAGGGGGTGGCTGACGCGAGCAGGCTTGGCGAAGCCACAATAGTGACGGCATTAAATAAGGACTTGAATGGACTTCACACAAACAGACCCTCAATCTGAGGTTCTCTCTCTCTCTCTCTCTCTCTCTCTCTCTCTCTCTCTCCAGCACATCTGCTGTCTGCTTCTCTCCTCCTCATAAGCGCTCCCCTATCTGTTTCTGTCAGGGAACGCCTGCTGTGCTTTTGGCTGCGGGTGCTACCAGATGCAAAACGCACTTATTAAAAGTTACAAAGTTACAAAAGTCACCCCGAAAAATGGAAAAGTGGAAAATCACGCCAATATTGGCCCATCACCGATATTGGCTGCATCTTGCAGGTAGGCATATTTGTCTGTCATGTTTGTTTTCCCATTTACAGAGCCAGCTCCGTGTAGCAACACCTATTTGTTCTTTGTTTCTCAGCACACACGCTGACACCACACGTGGACAGGTAGCTGACCACGAGAAAATCTAATTCGACAAAATGTCAAACAGAATTGCTTACTTTAAATGCATAAAAAATATAATAATTTTGTTAGCGCCACTTATTAAACTTATTAAAAAAAATAAATAGCAAGTATTCGGAAATGGCATTTACGTCAGACCAGAAAAATCGGTTGGGCTCTACTCAAAAGCCTGGAGCCACTGACGGATCTCGGCCCCCCGTTTTCTTCCCAGTGTTTAGGCATTTTAATCGTTTCAATTATTAAAAGGGCAAATAGATTAGCACACTCACACTAGTAAACAGTCTCCCCAAACCGTTTTGTTAACACACGCACACGCGCAAGCACACACACACACACACACACACACACACACACACACACAGCAATTATAGACAGGCAGAGGCCTATTTGATAATACATACAGGCAGAACGTATGCATATTCAAATGATAATGACTATACTTTATTTGGGCAGGCATGATACGAGTGCATGCATATTACACGCCCACAAAACATGACAAATCTTGCAATCTTGTTAGAGAAGCTGATAACAGGTCATGACAAACTGAGAACAAAACAAGTGTAACAACAGCGTAAGAGACAGATCTCATGCTGCGATACCATTACGAGTGAACAAAAGCAACAGTGATAGCGCACTACACAAGCAGAGAGAGAGAGAGAGCCTGTCAAAGCATTAGGACATATACATCATCTTGATTCATGTGTGGAGACAGAGAGTCCATCTATCACCCAGCCCAAGTCTGAACAGCTTGATTGTTGAGGTGTAATTACCCCTCATCACAACTATGAAACAGAGAAGATCCCTATTTCGATTTGTGCATAACGCATAATGCATAATAGGGGAAACAACAACAACAACGTCACAGACCCTTACTTACAATTGCTAAAAATATACATACTCTGTGTATAAACAGATACACTGACTAACTAATGTGTAAACAAATCAATTTACAAGGTGTGCTGCAGTATAAACACACATCTGATCCAACTGCTAGCTGGTTTAATTTCAAACTAATGTAACTCAGCAGCCTTCCTAATATCATTACAGACTAATTGAAATACAGAGAAAGGATGGGAGGTGGTGAGTTGATGAAGTGTTTACTAGGATTTCATAATGCTTCGTTAAAATATAATCAAACATTGTTTGAAAATATTAAACACAACCCTACCAAATATATCTGGAAACATCCAAAAGGCTTTGCCCTCAATGTTAAATCTAATAATACAGCCAAATAAATAAATAAATAAATAAATAAATAAATATGAAAAAATAAATATAATGCCAAATCATTGATTTTGCACTTCATAGTCTTCAACCAACCAAGGAAGAACCAACAGAAAATTGAACATGACAGTGGAAAATGGGCAAATACAAGGATGTACAGCCAAATCACAGCTGCATTAGATATAGGACATTTAAGTAACCAACTCACAGCTACATATTAGATATAGGACATTTAACCAAAGCATAGCTAC
Source organism: Amblyopsis rosae (assembly GCA_025399935.1). Classification (NCBI taxonomy): domain Eukaryota; kingdom Metazoa; phylum Chordata; class Actinopteri; order Percopsiformes; family Amblyopsidae; genus Amblyopsis; species Amblyopsis rosae. The sequence continues at coordinate 7,913 of JAODTR010009455.1, read as the reverse complement.
ATATTAGCTATAGGACATTTAACCAAAGCATAGCTACATATTAGATGTATGACATTTAACCAACTCACAGCTAGGACACAGGACATTTGGAAGCTAGGGCTAACCTCTTGCCCCTCCGTCGTACTGACTTTAACCTCTGTGGTCGACTGTTTGCATTATACCCCCCTCTAGTGGACAGATGGCCTTATAAATAATACAAACAGGTACATACTCTAAATAGCAGGACGCTCATATTCACTACAGATAAGAATAAAATGCTAGAATTTGCCAGTTTATCCCAATTATATAGAGTAATGGTGAAATAGCCCATCAGTATAGTAGTGGCTCAACAGCCGCAGATGTAGAGATTATTCAGTGCTATGAAAACAGAATAAAGTGGAGAAGAGGAGGGGCGGAAGTGGAGAAGAAGACAATCTTTCAACAGGAAGGTTATTAACATTCTCTAGAAGGGTGAAGCCATTAGACAAAGCAGGACCACCAGTGTGTGTGTGTGTGTGTGCGTGTGTGTGCACGCATGTGTAGGTGTGGGTGTCAGTATGCACTCCCTATCACTGGGCTAGAAACAGCCCAAAAAGGGGGTTAAACTTGTGCTTCCATTAAAAACATGGAACAAAAGGCGGAAGAATAAACAGCAGATACACTGAAAGGTTAAGAAACTATTGCAAGGGCATACAGAAACACGACACAATATAAGCTGATAGTGCTGTTCTTGTAGAAAGCTTAGGAGCCTGTAGGAAGTGCCTAAACCAAAGATACAATCTCACCAGGGCTATGGTACTGTGTATGCGTCATATGACATTCGTACCTGCAGCATTCCAGTGAAGCCCTCCCGGGCTAGCTGCTAGCCGACGGCGTTTCCGCACACTGACACCACCGCGGTTGGCCGAGTCTGACAAGGGCGGTGAGGTAGTTGCCGAGGTAACAGGGCATGGTGTAGATGAGAGAATGGGAAGCAGGGGAGTGACTAGAAATGGTGTCTCCTTCCCCAAAGCTGTGGTTAGGAAGGTGGTCTTCTCAGCAGGCCTAATAAGAGAACATATGTTACTACTATGTTGGCTTGATTCTGTTGTAGCAGACCCTAAACTTTACATTTCCTCCCAAGCTCCTCCCCATTGCCGCCCCAGAGATGCATTATGGCGCATATTAAGCTTTGTATTATTGTTAAGGCGTATCTCATTACTCAATTGTTAAACTGTCAGCATGCTCATTGAGGCATGTGAAATTACCAAGATAATCACATCAAGATCAAGTGTCATCGCATAAATCCAATCTCATAATTAGAGATAAAAGACAGACGTAATTACATCATCATTTGGGTTCCATCAGGTGATAAATCTAATTGGAATGCCTCAATCCCCTCTCTTGAGTGGGGATTGACCCTTTTAATTCATTATTTAAGAGGTAAACAGGCATTTCAGATGGACTATAATTATAGGATGGACACATTTTGGCTTAAAGGGCTGTATGTGGTTATTATATTATATCGATAACATTTAGTTGTGTGTGATATAGGGACTGGACATTACACGATAACGTGTAAAAACAATTGGGGGACCATTATATTATATATTTCAATTGTTCCTCGGATACCCATTACGCTACATCTCCCTTAAAACAGAATAAAAAGATAATTTTCCATGTTTGCTTAAGAAATCGTGCCTATTGTGCATCGTTTACAACACATTTACTGAAAGCTGAAAACATTTATAAAACACTGTACAAATTAGCCATGGTAAACAGCAAGTAATAATGTTAACAGTAAAGTGTTTCATTCCACAGGCAATTGGAGATCTCTACAGCCACTAAATGTTTCTGGAGAAAAAATGTCTGGTAAATTATTATTATTATTATTATTATGGTTTACAATGAATGAAAATACTTTCATTGTAAAACTACAGCATCAATATATTGAATATATAGATAGCTGCAGGGATAATTTGATAAAATGTGTCCCAATACTGTAATTACAGGACAATAATTGAAACACAAATGCTTAATTCCCTGAAATATGATTACATTGTTTTTTACAAATATTGCGTTATGCTTGATACCTGGCTTTTGTGACAACATAGCTTCGACTGCGCCACGATCCTTTTGCACGATGCATTCACTACGACGAAGCACAACTAAAGATGTTACATGTTTTCAATCCCCCAATTATAATCATATTTTCCTATTATTATCTTATAGTACTTACGCATATGCACCAAAACATAAATGTTTTAGGTTTTCTGTAGTGGTTCCTATATGATTTTGCCACTTACGCTAAGCTACAGTAAGCAAGCAACATAATCACACATTATGACATTGAAGTCCAACGGTGGAAGTTACTGTAGTTGCCCTCTCAAGTGTTCAACGCCCCATAGGGGTTTTAGCTTACCTCTGTGTGTGTGTGTGTGTGCATGCGTGCGTGCATGTGTGCATGTGTGCATGCGTGAGACACAAAAGCTGAATAGATGAAATCGAGAGTCAAGTGCTTCAAATGACACGGCTTATCTAGCAGCAAAATATCAGTTTGGTGAGCTTTTGTTAATGAAAAACAAACTACATCAACTGTAAAACTATTTCACTAGCCCATCTAAAGCCAATTTAAAGAATTCACACTTACAGTGCTCACCTATATGCAGTATCTGGCTGTTATGTATCCGTTCTGCCAAAGTGTCAAGCAGAATAGATACATACATAACAAGCATAGAGGTGACTGATTGTAATACCTTAGCTAGAGCTAGGAAATATGTTATGTCCGTAGGTTACCGTTAACATATATTCCATTAGGACTACAAATTAGGAGTGAATTTCCTCACAAACAATAAACATGATTGTTTCCTTCAGTTTCCCTACAGGCTCTCAGTATGTCTTACCCAACATAACAGCCATCTCCGTGGTGCCTGACAAATACTTTATTAGCTAGAGTAATAGGGCAAAGGAACATTGTTTCTGCTGGCATGGGGGAGAGACAATGTGAAAAGCTGAGATAATAGCATATTGAGCAAGGCCTTCCATTCTTCGATTCCAGGCCCTTGTTAAGGTCTTTCCACTCCGACATCATTCAGAGGCTATCTGGTGGTCACCGGAGCTATTAACAATTACTGTAAATTCAAATGGCTTCGTTTGGTAAACAAGATAAAGTATTCCTAAATTAGTCCTTAAGCAAGAACACATGAATATTATGTCGTATAAAACCTTGTGTAAAAGCCATGCCTCATGCTAACAAGCATCAACAGGCATTACGGCAAGTTTATTGTCAAAAGAAAATGCTAGTATTCCTCACAGCATTATTAATAACACCTTAACATCTTAGTATTAGATTTTATTTAAATGCAGTAATACCTTAATGAGCAGGACAACATGCACGGTAACATCCGTGCACTGTGGAGACCATACTGATGGGTTATATAGTCCCTCATGACTACACATTGACCAGGGCCTTGCCATTCATTACCTGTGTGGAGAGTCTCTCTCCCCGGTCTCACTGCAGGTAGAGAGGCGTGAGTCGGACGAGTCTGAGGAGCTGGACAAGGAGGGGGTGTGGCTAGTCCCCAGGAGCCGCGGCAACGGAGTGGAGGGCATACACAGCCATGTCTCCAGGTCAGAGAACTTGGAGTAGCTCAGCATCTCCAAAACACTGCAGAGGACATGGATGAGCGACACACACTGAAGCCGGCGGTGTGTGAGGATGATGACAAGACAGGGGCCAGAGGCGCACATTTATCACAATCGCAGAGCATTCATGTGAAGGCTGCCATGACTTAAAGGTGGAGTCAGTAATGCTGGGGAAAGCTTGTTGATATTTGAACTGGGTCCAAACAAAAACACCCCTCCCTTCAATGTCATGGGGGACTCAGGAATTAAAAAACATTTTAATATGATTAGAACTAGTATATTTTAGCCATAATGTTTAGTAGTACAGTAGTACAGTTTACACTACTTTGATGTATTCTGCTACTAGCCTATATTACAATACCATCAGATAATATTATGACTGTAATGCTTCCTCTGTGCATAGCGGGGGTCGATTCTCACTGGTATTTTGGGGATAGCAAGATGAAAAGTTTGGGAACCCCTGTGTTAGGCTACCTGTCCTCTCCCAGGCCAGGGATGTCATCCTTCTCCTCTGCTGTGTGAAAGACACACGATGGTCTGGAGTCTCGTGATGACAGGAGCACACAGGACTTGTCAGAGTCCACGGACATCTTCAGCCATAGCTGTGGTCAAAAAAGATCATCTTAACATTAGTTGATTCATTTGTAAATAAATAAGGCTAACTCTTTGATTGCTGAAGTTCAAACATATGTCAACCCACGGTAGCATACAGACAAATTAGTTAGTACCCACAGTAGCCTACAACCAAATAATTAAAACGCAACTAGTAAAAAGACGGCAACTTTGGTTTCTCGCATCTTCTCACAGCTGTAAAGATAAACACGTGATTAACAAGCATGCAGTAAAGTCTACTAAAATGCCATAATATAATCTAGGCTATATGAAAGGCGAGATGTGTGTTTTCACGTGGCCGGTGTTTTGACCAAAAGTCGAGAAATAGTAGGCAGTACGCCTTTAAACTCAAAGTTATGTCATCTTCAGCAGGATAGTGCATGCTGGGGTTGATCTTTCCTACAACTGTCCAAGAATTTTCTATTTTCGCGTCCTGGTCGAGGCTGCAGCACTGCTCTCTCATTTCCAGAAATAATGTATAACACCCACTAATCGGGTTCTTAAAACTGGCTGCAGAAAGCTTCTGCATAGTAGTACAGTATAGGCTACAATAAACCACAATGGAAGGAATGCATTCATCACAAATATGACTAGACACCTAGAGATTTGGGTGAGATGTTACCGTCTTTGAGTATCTCTTCTTTCAATCTCAGTAATTCAGGAAAACAAAACATCTGTTCTTGGATGATTCCACTCTTACGTGTCTTTGTCCTGCCTTCGTTGCTGCCTAGCAATGTAAAGCATCCTAAAATACAGCGAGGCCGATGTCGCTCCGAAATTGTTCCCCCGCCTGAAGTGTTTCTAAAGTCAGTAGCCTACTTTTTAAAGGAGACAAGCACTGTTTGATAAGCCGCAAATTGTTACGAGTTAGCAGACACAATTAACAGACAAGTAAAGCTGTGCCAATTTAAGGCACCAAAACACATAAAAATATTTGAATGCAGTAATATACGTTTGCGCGTGCTGTGTGCCTACTGTAGGCTACAGTGAACATTTCCGGCGAGGAAACAATTTCGGTACGACATCGACCGGATGGGGTTCATATTTCAAATAGCGTGTATTGCGGCGTACTCACCACACAGACGCCCAGATCCACATCTGGGAGCGACCACTTTTCTTCTCATTCATCAGACAGTAAAATGTGGAAGTAAGGTCTGCTAGTTTGGGACTAGTGAGGTTGCTCCATCATCAGCTCAACAGTGGACGGTCATCTATTTTTGGCCTCGACATATGTTCAAAACTATAGTGAAGAAAAGAAAAGTCCCTACAGCAGTTTGTTCATGCCTACACAGCCTACCCTTCAAAGAATATATCAGAGGAAAAGATAGCTATGGACAGGAAATAATTATGTTGTTTGGCCATCCACCCAAAATAAATGCCAGAGTGCAATTACATCTGGGCCTGTGAAGACACATAATAGCATATCCTTGAAACAGAAAACATGTAGGCCTAAAGAAAGAGTAGAATAATAAGTGATAATCAGTTGATTATGTGGATGTGAAATGTCATATCCACTGCATTCCATTGCAGCAAACAACAAGGCAAGTCCTTTAATGTCACTACACAGGTTCCTGGTGGATTTGAAGTAGCCTAGCTCTAGCTACTCTTTACATTTGATTTTTCAGTCAACCAAACTTTATTAAAAGTAGCATCGTGGACTTTTATCCACCTGATGCTTACTATATTATTCTGCTGACACATTGCATACCACCATGATCTTTTTAGTCATGAGTAAGCTAATTATGACAAGATATGTATCTCATATATGCATTCACTCTTATTTTAGTAACCTCTCTCTCACTTTTACACACACACTTCAGAGCTGCCCAGAATAGTAGCCATGTGTATTTGACTTCCACCAAATGGTTACATGTAGCAATTTAGGGTTTCAGTGCATTTCAGACTATTGACCAGACTCAGGGTTGGATCCAAACACAGGCACAAGAGGCAGGTATAGAAAGCAAACACGTTTAATTTGGCAGACAAAACAGGGACAGGCATGTTCAGGTGATCAGCAAATAGGAACAAGAGATAGGATTAACAGGCATAGAAGGACGAAACAATGAAACAATGACTTGACAAGCACTGACAAAGAGATGATTAGGATGGGAAACTGAGAGACAATTAGCAAATGGGCAACGGCTGGGACATAAATGCACAGAAACAAACAGGTGGAACCAATGAAACGACCAATGCCTAGTCCACATGTGCATGGCTATTTTTAAATACACATAGCATTTTATACATGGTTTGGCCTTTCATCCACACATAAAGAGTGCATACGATCACTGAATACGGAGTTATAGCAAAACTCCTTCCATGGTGAAGATGTTAAAAAGCTCAGTAATCAGTGTTCACGTGTAGACAGAGTTTTGGGTTTGTGACGTCAGCTTGATCACCGGTATGTTTGGAGTGTTTGTTGAGCCTTTGTTTATGTTTTTCTTCACCAGCTTGAAAGCATGCAATTTTGTTTGCATGTGGATAGAGATTTTATTTTCCTAAACGAATAAGGAAAATCCAAGTTAAAAATATATGTGTATGTGACGACGCATAAGATAAGGGGACTTAAAGCCAGGTTACAACAGCGATGAATTAGTTATGGGTTGAAAAACTTCACATGGCTACAACAACAGTGAAGCAATGTTGTACCTCTTTATGTCTTTATATCTTTTCACACATTGTTCCTGGTAAATTACCTGCATTACCATGCAGGAAAAGATAGTGATTTTCTCTATTCTGACATGCAGCTCCATCCAGGGACATTTACCTCTTGCACCTGTTCATACATGCCATGGTTAATCCGGCAAAGTACAATAGCCTGAACAGTCTAGCAGAGGGCGGATAGCTAATGCAACACTATAAAATAAACAAATTAATGTTTTCAGGAGACTTCAGTTTACATCTTACTTTTGAGCTTCCTTCGCACTTTTCTAAATACAATATATGCAGGATAAACAGGTTTATCAACCCCTATCCCTGTTCACACAATACCCCATGCAGGAACGGTCCCTGTAAAATGCAGGGTTATACAGCATGTTTGAGAAGGGCTTTAAGATTTAAGATGTTGTTTCAGCTGTACAGAAGATGGTATTCTGTACCATGCAATCTCAGAGGAATGCTGAGTTCTTTTGCATGGTTGCATCATGATTTTTTGTTTTTGTTTCTTACTTATACACTTTCTTCATGACTAGTGTAACCCAGAGCCATGGAAAGAACAGAGTTACACCAACGGAAATTAGAAATTGTTAATGGTCACATGGTTCATGGAGAGGGGAAACCTATGGCAAAATAGTTCCAGGAAAGGCTTCGTGGGCAATTTGAATATATGTACAGACATATCTTCATTTTTGGGTAATTAGTAGTCAATAAATGCACATATTTACATTTAAACGGATAGCCAAGAGAAATCAGTCATTTTAGTCTTAGCATGTCATTAAAGGATGTAGAGGCTTAATATAAACACATACAAATTATGAAAATCAACTTCCATTTGAATCGCAAAATATTCCCTATATTTATTTCACTTTCTGTCTGTCCTGCGATTTTCTGGGTGAAGTTAACTCGAGCATGGGGACGTCATGCCGCTCCTGGACTATAAAAAGACTATACTTTGCGTTTGAATCTGACTGCCTACTGCAGCTTCTGTAGTACATTTTTACTAGCTGAAAGATACTCTGAACTAACCATTGTGACACAAC
>JAODTR010009427.1:0-29742 GCA_025399935.1 Amblyopsis rosae | reverse complement strand
GGGGGGCAGAGAATCTGAGGGAGCTCCCTATGGTATTGAAGGGAGAGGTGTTTTGATCGTTCAAATATCAACACTCTTTCTCCTCTACTTTGAATAGTAGTAAAGTAGCAATATATCCGCCTTGTCAAAGTCAGTGTGTGGATGCAGGTACTGTAAATCTTACAGCTGCCCCTCACACTCATTATATAACACGGGGTGTTGCACCACAACTATGGAATGCGTGTCCCTGATCTCTGCGCTCTGTAGTTTCCACTGATTTTATTTAACAATTGAAAACACTTTCTTTTTGGTAGCATTCTGGCTTGTTTTTGTATATTTTAGTTTTGCTCTGTTTTAAAACAAATGTTTCTCTGCTCTTTGTTCCGTTATGCTTTTAATTGAAATACCATTTATGTCGATGCTTATAATGTCCGTAAAGCACTTTGTGATTTTATATCTGTGAAAAGTTCTATATAACTAAATTCACTTTGCTTAGATTATTTTAAAGGGCCTTTGGCTTGATGGCTGTGAACTACAGTGAAATGCCGTAATTATGCATTGACATTGTGGCAATACAGCATGACTTTGAGAGGGCTCATAATGAGTAATATGTCACATGCTCTAACCCCCCCCCCATATTTTTCATCTCACCTGCAATAATGCGCACACACACAAAAGATTTTTGTTTATTTAAATGCCATTTATAAACTACCACGTGTGCCTAGTGCCGACTGGATAAACGTGCCCTGCTATCTTGGTGCCTTGACCTCAACTTGACCTCTGACCTGTTGGCTCCGCAAGGCAGTTTTTTTTTTTTTTTTTTTTTTTGTATTTGCTGAAGAGGCCTATGTTGACCGTAATGTGCCTCTGTGATGATGCAAGATTAGATTAAACTCAGTCTGTCTCTCTAAATATAATTAATCTGTGTTTCACATTCCCGAGTGGCAATAACCGACTTGGCTTCTATACTTTTACACTGATGCATCGACCCAATTCTCATGTTATTAGTTCTCCCAAGAGGACTTGATGATGTTTGAAAAGCCCTGGCTATACGAGGAGGGTATTAAACATGACAAACTATTTCACCTTTTAGCTGTGTTTTGTTGCGCCTATGTTTTCAGTTGAGTAAATGAGGAGTTCAAGTTCATATAACTAACACCGGTGTCCTGACATTCTATCCTACCCGACAGATTGTCCTACCTCGTCATACTGCGCATGCGTACATTCCATTTGCGTCATTTTCGTCACGACTTGAGACACGCCCACTTTAACAAAGTTATTTTCACCGTCGATTTAATTACTTATTTGCCAGCAGCAGCACTAGCTATACCAAAACGTTATTTTGTCCCGTCGAATCATACCGCTTTATTTCTATAGCCTAATTTAAAATCTAGCAATATGTAGGGTAGGACAGTCTGCCAAGGTAGGACAGATGCACAGACTATAACTGTCCTTTTGCGCTACGGTAGGACAGATGGTCAGAACACCGGATTGTTCCTGAACAGTCTGAACGGTGCACCAACCGAGCCAGGAAACACGTGGGGAATTTAATGATTAGCCAGCTCGGTGACAGTTGCGCATCATGCTACATTGAGCACAAGATGTTCACACCTACACATCCAGTTGCGTTGTACAGTGTGTTATACCATGCTGCAACAATTGTAAAACCATTTTGTCACAAAGATTGCAAATGCTTGCTTTTATTTTGAGTCACTTTTGTTGACTTCTACACTACAGTACGTGTTTATTGCTTGGTGGTGTTGCAAGGTCTTTGTAAATAATGCCATTATAGTAATACAATATAAACATTAATTCTCTTAATTTTGTTCTTTGGTGTATAGGCTAGGGTTAGATTTTGTCACTGTTTTGTAAAGCCACACACACTGCATCCCTCCATTTTGAAACGGCTGCTACCTTGTCCTCCCCCGGTGCAGATACACTAACGCCAGCTTCCAGCCCCTCCTCCGGGGGAATCGGAGCCCCGCCCCACGCTCCTGAGCAGCGCCTCAGCCCCATCACACTGGAGTGTAGAGTGTGTTCGGACAAGGCCTCCGGCTTCCATTACGGGGTGCATGCCTGCGAGGGCTGCAAGGTAACTCATCATCAAGCTAGGCTACTGTTAGACACACTGACTACGCCAGGACCCGCCTACTTGACAGGAGAGGTGTTTTGATTGACATGCACGACAACCGACTACTACATAACTCAATGACCGGATGGGACATTAAACCTACAGGCCTGAATTAGTTGGGGAAGCTTAACGACACGACTCTGGCTTTTTATGACTTGTAAATCTGTTAAATAACCGTACAGTTACTGGGGGAAAAACGGAAATGAGTAAATAAAGCACTGCACTAGTGTCACACTGGAAATAGCGGATAGAGCTGCAATGCTAACAGCCAATGAATATTGACAGTACCACTGCCCAAACGTGCTGTTGCGCTTACAGGGGTCTATGCATCAGACATTCATCACAGAGTTGCTCATGTGACATGCTACTGGTATGAACTAGCCTACTGCATTAGCGCGTCGTGGCTAGTGACACTCTGCACACCCAGTCCTGTGGTGTGAACACCAGATAAGGACATGCGGTGCAGGTAAATATAGCCTTGGTCAATCACAGAGAGTGCTGGTGAGTGGTGATTCTGTCTGTGGCTGTGTGTCTAGGCTTGATAATGTGTATTTGATCGCCTGTCCAACCTAGTTACTGTAACTAGGTTGGACAAAACAGCATAGTAGGCTATAACAGGAAAACGGACAGTTGACGGAGTTTCTGTCGGATTCAAAGCACGCTCAACTGTTATTGGAGGACAAAGGGGCGAAAAGGGGCGGGGCTTTAGATCGCTCAATTAATGCGTTGTTCATGATGGTCTGCTGTTTGTCCACCTACATTTAGTCCTCAATTATATTGGGAGTGTCCAACGGCCATGAAGTTATTCTTACTACATACAGTAGTACATGTTGACCATTTGATTGTGTTTGGATTGCGTTTAGTGAAAGACATTTTACCTACCATATTGATAACGCAGGTGAGAAGAAAATCTAAATGACCACTCAGCTTAACCTATGATAAACCCATCATGCTGGGAGACTTAATACAGGAACTGGCATGCTGCTGCTGACGCACGCGCACGCACACACACACGCACAAATCTGAACTATCCATGTAATGAAATGTGCCCTTGCAGGTGAAGAGAGCTGGAGAAGACATAACAAACATGCTAGGTTTGCAGGGTCAGTTGACTTGGCATGGGTCCCAGTGGAAACTTTTCTGGGGTCACGCATATGCAGTTAGGTCATGCGTGGTGAAGGACTCGATGGTCCCCCCTTTCGTTTTAATGGACATATCACCTCGTGTCCAGTTGGCACAGCGTTCAGACTGGTGACGTTAGCATACAGTTGCACTGGCCTGCTGTGGGATTTAAGAGTAATACCAAAGTCTGTCTGCTCGGCAGCCATCCTGGTAAGGTCAAAATCCTTATAGGCAAATCTGGCTACTTGGCAGCCATCTTGGTAAGGTCAAAGTACTTAGACAAGTCAAGCTGCTTGGCAGCCATCTTGGTAAGGTCAAAAGTACTTAGGCAAGTCAAGCTGCTTGGCAGCCATCTTGGTAAGGTCAAAAGTACTTAGGCAAGGCAAGCTGCTTGGCAGCCATCTTGGTAAGGTCAAAAGTACTTAGGCAAGTCAGGCTGCTTCGGCAGCCATCTTGGCAGTTATTAGGAAGTATCTAAATGAATGGGGAGAGAGACAAAACTGTGTTTCAAGTCTGCCAAGACAAATCTGATATAATTTGTTTAAACTGTTTGGTGAATTTGCCACAAAATAAGATTTAGAAAGCAGTTTTGACAAGTACGAAGGGGAGCAATCTTTTGCTTATTATTGTCATTGATGATTAAAAACGTGTCCATCTGAAACTACAGCAATCGTTCTTCTCACTGGTTGGGACAGCTTCTCTGCAGTCATGCAAGGATGTACTGTGTTAATAGGCAAGAACGGAAAAAAAACTGGGAACTGCAGTCGAATGTGCCATTATAAGCACTCTCCGTAGCCGAGACAAATTAACCAGATATTGTCCGGTCATGCTGCAATGGTGCGTTAACTCTCACCCCTTTAACTTCTCATTTGGTTCCGGCTATAGAATCATATAGGGGGGACAAAACCACCCCAGATTTTGCCCCCCCCCCCCCTTACAGCTAGGAGTCGAGCTGGAGAACATCTGAAAGAATGTCTGTCTGTGTTCTGCACTGGGACTGTGTCCTCTGCTTTTACTTTGATGCAAAGGGGACGAGGGAACCATATGAAGGAAGACGACTAATGCATTAGTCTGACTGTCGAGGCATGCCTCTAATATGAGTGGATAGAACTCATGAGTTTTAGGTAAAGATTTGAATAAGTTAATGGCCGTCTCCGGTGCACGTGTGCATATGAGTCCCGTGATTTGGCCTGTGTGTTTTCTGTGTGCAACTCTAAACATGGACCTGTTGCACTCAAACGACCTTTGTCCATGCCAGTGTTAGTACGCTAAATATACAGCGTACTATCTGGCCGGTTAAAGTGCAGTGTAATGTCTTGCTTGACCATGTGGCCGAGTGGTTTCGAAAGCCAACATTTTACTACATGGGTTAATGACACCAGGGTCTTTGGCATTGTGGGACTCCACACATGATCAAAGATACAGCATGGTCAGAAGAGACGCCACGTGATGTGTGCTGACATCTGTCCTCTCCCCGCGCTTGACGGGACTGGCGTTGTGTTTTAAACTCCTACCGCGAGGAGCGAGCTGTTTCTTCAGCTTGCTTTGTTTGTTTTTCTTATGTTTAGCTCTGGGTTTGTATATTATGAATTACCGTGCACACAGTACACAAATAGATGACCTATTTTCCATGTGGGCTGGGTTTCCATGTGACCCATAGATATTAACTACATTCCATTACCCACCACCACTAGTTTGTGTTTACATTAAAGTTGGATCACGTGTCTCGCCAATCACAACCTTGTGGCTTGAAAGGGCTATATACATCAAATTATTAATTTTTTAAAATGCATTTATGTTATCTGCACAGGCAGGCAAAATATGTATTTGTTTCTACAAACAAATATACTTTATTACAATGTTCCGAAAATCTAATTATTCTCTGTTGCTCTCTCCTGTAGGGGTTTTTCAGACGGACCATCAGGCTCAAGCTAGAGTATGACAAGTGCGACCGCAACTGTAAAATACAGAAGAAGAACCGAAATAAGTGCCAGTACTGCCGCTTCCACAAGTGCCTGTCTGTGGGCATGTCCCACAATGGTAAGGGCCCAACAGGATTGGCTGCCACCTCTCTCCTCTCCACTCCTCCCCAGCACAGAGCTCCAGAGCTGTCGCACACTTCTACGAACACACGTTGTTTTTCTTCAAAACATGAACACTGACCTCAGCTACCGCTGTATGGCAGATCAGAGGTGCATTCAGATTTGACGAATGCGTTCACTTTGAACATGCCATTTGAACGGTTTGTGTAAACATTCCCAAATTATTCGTCCGGCGTCGATGTGTGTTCGCAGAGAACGATCTCTACGAAACGTTTGCGGCAAACTTTTTCTTTCCTAGTTCAGCTTTAACTACATTTAAACTACATTTAACTTCATTTATAAATTAAATATACGGAAAGAGACATGAAAACACACACACACACATGCACATATAACAAGTCTACACACTTAAATCCACATTCACTTACATTTAAATAAAAATAAATATTTAAATAAAAATTAACATGACTACAAGTTTTTTTTGTAATGTATGGGTGGACAGGGGAGCTAGCCCATGCAGTTTCTACAGAAACAAATATTTTCTAGTGTAACTTGGCCTCACACACAATGCAACAAAAACTATTTTACTTGTATATTACTCCTAAATATATAATATTTAACATAAAAAGTCCTAAGGAATATAAAGCTGGAAATCCTGAAAAGTAAAAAATGTCCGCCACTCTCAAGGGAGCTATCTTTTGGCTCAGAATGAAAATTTACCAGATGAATATACACACAAATATCAGTTTTTATTTGTATTGTGACTCACTGAAATACACAGGACAAGGTGCACCAATGCACTTGGCAAACGTGCGGCGAGCAATGCCAAATCTGTTTTTTGCCAGTCAGCTTAGTTAGTTAAACACTTTTATGTAGTGATTAACTTTAAATATAGAAAATACAAATTTATTTTTTAACTCTCTTTCTACTGTACAGTTTCAATTCCAATTTAATTAGCTTTCTGTTTTAAGCATAGAAGTTCAAGTGACAATGTTACCAAAGCATCATTCAAAACAAAGACAACATCATTGTTTATTTCTCCCTACTGTTTATACTCATTCACTCGATTATTATTTTTCTCTCTCCCTCTCGTCCCTCCCCCATGCCCACCACAGCCATCCGCTTCGGTAGGATGCCCCAGTCGGAGAAGCTGAAGCTCAAGGCCAGGAGCCAGATGGGGGAGAGAGAGGAGTGGAGCCCCCTACAGGCCGACCACAAGAGTCTCGTTCGGCAGATCCACGAAGCCTACATGAAGAACTTCACCATGAACAAGGCCAAAGCACGGCTGATACTCACGGGAAAGTCCAGTAATCCGGTACGAGATGGAGGGTTGTGAGTGCGGGATGGGGGCGATATGTATATTTTAGATATTGAAGGAAGAGATGTTTTTTTTAAAGTTAAACATTTCAACAAATTTAAAGCACAACAGTAAGTTAAGTGTTACTATTTATTGGGGAAATACAATAATATACCAGTCGTATTGTCAATCTAGCTCAGTGCTCCCTCCGGTGGTTAAAATGAGCATGGCTGTTTCACTTGCCCAGTATGCATTTACTCAGTCCCCCTTTTCTGCTCTTTCCCCAATCAGTCTTATATTTATAATTCTAGGCCAGCGTGTCTCAACCCTGGTCCTGGAGAGCTACTGCCCTACATGCTTTAGATGTCTCCCTGCTCCATCACACCTGATTCAAATGAACCGGTCGTTATCAGGCTTCTGCAGAGACTGATGATATACCATGTACACACATTATTAAAGGGTAGTAAGCTAGTAAACCGTCCCCCCCTTCATCTCCCCCCACGCTGACAGCCGCTGGTCATACACGACATGGAGACGTTCCAACTGGCGGAGCGCACCCTGGCGGTTCACCTGGCCGGGGACGAGGGACCGCCTGCGGGCCCCGGCGGCCCCTCCTACCTCCGAGACGGCGAGGCGGAAGCCAGGCTCTTCCACTGCTGCCAGAGCACCTCCGTAGAGACGGTGACGGAGCTGACGGAGTTTGCCAAGGCCGTGCCGGGCTTCCAGGGCCTGGACCTGAACGATCAGGTACAGTAGCCGCCCGGGCAGCACCTTCCCTGGGTTTCCCGGACCGAAGTATGAAAGGTTTCAAGCTGTTCACGCTTGATTCTCACAGCAGAGTCAAAACTGAAGTCAAACTGAGACTTCTACAGCAGCAGGGGACCTCTCATTCGCCCGGCCTGTCACCCAAATTTACCTACACACTGTGCCATCAGGTGTGGGGGGTGTTATGTACTCCATCGTTAAACAGGGTATATTACTGTACCTGTGCGATGCAGGTGGTTTGACCCAGGCTCTGCCGTTCATAGATATATTTGTTGGGGGAGTCTGTGGTGTAGACGACATCCAGGGGCTCCTCCTCGAGGATGGGCTCGTTGCCGGTTGCGCGCAGAACATCAAAGGTGTAACAATACATTGTACAGTAGGTTTCTACTCAGGTTAGTTCCACTCAGCCATACGTTTTTCTTCTTTTCTTTTGAGCTACGGAACATCAACAGCACAACGCGTTGTCTACCGAAGGTTAGTGAATGTTGAGTAATTCAACTGTTAAACTATAGCCCACGACAAGTAACTCATTTTGCTTGTTGCCCATTGCTTTGTATCTCTTGTGTTTCAGTCATCTGTCAAAGTATTTAGCTGGTGCCACTGTTTATGCTGTTGGCTAATATTATGAGGATTGACTGATAGTTCAGAAGTGACAATCGAACGCCAGTGACAGGAATTGGCCAGTTCTCTCCTAAATATAGCCGGTTACGTTATCGATCATATTTACTCATTAAAACACTGACTTCACATTCACTTGCCCAGGAACTGCACTTATAATCTATTCTAGACTAGCTAGCTGTCATGGTAGCCTACCTACACATGACTAGGGTTGGGTATCGAGAACTGGTTACAAATTTCACAGAACCGTGGATTCGAAAAGACACATTCCTTTTCGATTCTGCTTCAGTTCCTAATGTTTGCATTTCAAACGCGCATTAACTTTTTTATCTGCCAGCAACTGATACGTGACGGCTGAAATAATGTCATTTGACAAATTTTACTACACTTGCGTGAAAAAAGCAAGCATGCCAGACACTTCTGAGGAGACACTTCTGTTTACATCTTTGAGGAGTCTGTTGTTTCTTTCCTAATCCACATCCATCAGATCAACTTCCGTATATATGACAAAACAAACAAACAAAACCACACGAACCCTCTGCTCTACCGGTAGCGGAGCCGAATGCGCCAACCGCATCGGCGTAACCAGCTGGAGCTAAAGCCACGCTAAAACAACTAATATCGTTTTCTAGCGTTGTAAGTCTACAACGTACATTTTTTATTTTTTAACGAGTATTTTAATTACACTGAGCTTGTTAACAATGTGCTGAGCTAAAAATAGATCGTATTTTTGCTCTCTGAACAACGATGGCATAGTGAAACTCAAAAGGTTGACAATACATGTAAATTGTCTAGGTCATTACATGAAAATAAACTGAATTATCAGAAGAAAGAAATTCTGAACTTTGCATGTTGTTTTATTCTGCTTCATGGCCAGATCTCTCCTGAAAGAAATCTCTAAAAGTAAATACATTTTATATTTAATAAAAAGAAAATAATAAAAATGATGATAATCGTGTACTCCGCTGCAGGTGACCTTGCTGAAGTATGGCGTCTATGAGGCCATGTTCACTCTACTGGCCTCCTGCATGAACAAAGATGGACTCCTTGTGGCTCGGGGGGGAGGCTTCATCACTCGCGAGTTCCTAAAGAGCCTGCGGCGGCCCTTCAGCGACATGATGGAGCCCAAGTTCCAATTCGCCACGCGCTTCAACGCCTTGGAGCTGGACGACAGCGATCTGGCCCTGTTCGTGGCAGCCATCATCTGCTGTGGAGGTAACCAGAGCCACGGGTTGACGACGCTTGTCCGACGGTTGGGTTGGGTGTTTTCATTTCATGCATTGGGCATGTTTTGTCTATTTTAAAACATAAATATAGCAGCAAACAATTACTATTTTCTATGTTAAGGATATAGTGGAATATTGTCATTAGCAGGGTGTTGTAACGTAATCCAATCTCATCTTTTTTTGTTTGTTTACCTAGTGCTGGCGCTACACCATAGTGTTCTTGTTTGGCTGAGAAGCTGGTGCTAGTGTGCCATCTAGTGGCAAAAAGTATATTTTAAAAAGAAGACTATTCTACAGAACGAATGTAATCAAGGCCAGGAAAAATTCCCAGATTATACCGCTCAAAGGAAAAAATACAAATTAAACCTCGATATTAACCGAACCGTGAATTTGGTCCGAACCTTTAAACCCCTACTGTTCATGCATATCCTCCCCCCCCCCCCCCCACTCTCCTACCATGGTTTCCTGCAGACCGTCCGGGCCTGGTAGACGTGGCTCCTATTGAGCAACTGCAGGAGAACATCATCCAAGCCCTACGGCTCCACCTGGTGGTCAACCACCCTGACAGCGCCTTCCAGTTTCCCAGGCTGCTCCAGAAGCTGGCCGACCTCCGCGAGCTGGTCACGGAGCATGCTCAGTTGGTGCAGGAGATTAAGACTATGGAAGACACATCCCTTCACCCTCTGCTGCAGGAAATATACAGGGACATGTACTGAGAGCGGCATGTTGTGATATACTGTGGAGATGTGCTAACTAGTTACTGATGTGGCTATTGTGGCATATTTTGTTGTTTCTTGTGGGTTTTTGAAACGGGAGGCCACACATTTAAGTCTACACCCTGTAGATGTGAATATAAGTGATTTATTTATGGAAATTGGCAGCTCGGGTAGTTGGTCCACTAACCCACTTGATGGGAAGAGGTGAAAGTGATGGCACCCATTGTATATTTAGCACATGTATAGAATATGTAAAGGTTGAATGATTTGTATTTGCCCTTTGCTATGGGTTGTGTATTCTCTTGTATACAAAGGTATACCTAACTACACACATTTATTGAAAGAAAACCAAGAGAATGTACTAAACGGAGACTAATGGTAAAACAATTTCTATATATATATATATTTATATATATATTAGTATAAATACCTCTAGCAGTTGTATACAGCAGTTTTATAAACCTTATGAATAATACTAACGTGTCATCTTTAAAAATGATATACGATTTAAAAAATTTTAAATCTAATTTTATATTAAGTATTAAATGATGTATTTCACAGGAAATATTGTATCGTTTGTGTGAAGATAACTTTGACATTGTGTCCAGTTTCATGAGTGCATTATTGCCAATATGTTTTCTTGCGTTGAAAGGGACTTAATTGTTTTCTCTTTTTTTCCTCTCTTTGTAATTTATATAGCCATGTTTAATGCAGGCGAAGAAATTCAACCTGCAGAACCCCTGTTCTATCAGTGTATCCTATCAACTCACCATTCTGTTTGTCTACAAAATGGATAAATCTGGAGCAGCGTTCTTTTGCTAGCAGTAGTTTTCCTGCCATCTCATGTATTGGACCAGAGAATGTACACATCGGGTTGTACACTCGTGATCAATACTACTATATTTGTGAACAGATAATCGGCTATGTAATGATAAATGTGGCCTCAACATGATATGCACATTGGCCTAACAACCAACAGTAATGCACTTTAGAAGCATTTCCCATGTGGAAATATTAGTATTTCTTTACTCAAACTGATGGTGTTTGTTTTTGTTGTAATTTGGCATTTTTGCCAAAGACAATGTCCTGACAAATGTCTGGTTTTATAGACATACTGTAAGTTTGCTTTTCATGCTACAGTCAAGTAGTATAAATGTGGTCAAATTTGTTAGAGGTTTTTAAGACTGCAAACTTAATTTCCACTGAAAGGCCAGTGTTATTTGTCAGTCTGTTTTGGCCTTAAGTATATATCCGTCCATGTTCATGTACAGTATATAGTTGGTTTGTTTTGTAAATATAATTGGAATGCGGGACACCTGTATTTGCTGACTGTACAAGGTTATGTTATTATAGCACAAGGTGATTAATAGGCATTACTTATGGTGTTATGGTGGTAATGAGCAGATTGCATCTCTGAATTTAAATGATTATTTTTTAAATAAAATCTATTATACTTGTCACATTATTTCTGTCTGTTCTTACTGTATTTAACATCAGGAACACCACATCTACAGTAGGTTAACAACCTGTAGTGATGAACACTGGACTATTTGCAAAATTTGTCACATTGAAACTACAGTGTAGACTAGAGAATGAGCCTGTCATTCGCCCCCAAGCTACAGAACTCACTAGCTATCAGGAAATCTGGCTCAGTAAATATATTCTTTTTTTTTTTTTTACGTAAAAACAAATCTATTCAAATTAGTTTTTAGCTTGTAACTGCACTACTCTGCGCTGCTAAACTGTTACAGAAAATGGTGCACGTGCAATGTATCTGTTCGTCTAAATGACTCTGCTGTTATCTTAGATTATTTTTTATTTTAATTTAGTTATGTCATTTCAGTAACATATTCTCATGGAAGGCCCGTATGCCATAGCCTACCATTTGCGGTGGGAAAAATACCAGTGTCAGGCCTGTTTGCAACAGTGATCACCGAGACTGAATGGATTGGCCCGTTGTCTGTATCAATCCCACTGAACAAGCAAAGTCTAATATGTAGTTGTTGGTGAATATACATGCAGGATCTGTATATCTCGTATGCATACGAGGAAGTCTCTTGGTAATTCCTACACTGAGGTTAGTGGGTATAAAGGGGATATAACCATCCATAAAATACATGTAGGTCTACTGATAACTAAACTGCTACTTGAATATGTCTGTATGTATTCCTTTATGCATCTGTTTGCTTTTATTTATTGTTTCATCTGATTCCTCAATTTGATTAATGTTGTTTCTCGGTATTTCTATATTTGTTTATGGGAAGCACAACTGTGCATGTATTCCCTCTCTGTAAAGCACTTTGAACTGCAATTATGTATGAAAAGTGTTATATAAGTTTGTTATTATTATTATTATTATTATTATTATTATACATTGGGCATGTTTTGGATTTCATATAGCCTATTATAGCCACAATTCATGAAACATGCTAATGTGTTTAAGCCTACCTAATTTGAAATGCAGACTTTCAGGACAATTTGAACGTTTATTTGCATTAAACATTTTATTGATTTCTAAAAAATATAAGTCTGGTTATTTTGACTGTCAAGTTTTCTATTTTGAATTATGTTCTTCTCCACGCCATTTGGTGGCGGTAGAGGACCACAACGCGTCATGATAACTACTTTTAAACAAGAAGAATGTCAGGCATACGACTGGTGTTTTGGTATGTAGCCTACTGCTGCTGTAAAGATGGAGCAAGGTGAACAGCCTCAAAAGACATTCACTTGCCGACTGTGTGGTCTGTGTACCCCGTTTACATACTATGGCCAGAAACCACCTAACACCCGAGCCATTGTGTAAGTTAACACCGCGGCGCTGCCAAGTGTGAAAGCTCAGCTAAGCTATCACTAGCATACCTAATTTAGCTTCGTTATTGCTAACTATACAACGCATACCATTTAGATCATTCGATCAGATCTTATTCCATTATGTATAATAAACATTTTGTAAACCCGTTTGTACCGTTTACTGTATTTCAGATAGTACAGCTGGTTTCACTGATTTATTGGTTGTCTTCATTGTAACTTTCTATCAGATTGCTGGAAGAGAGTTTTATGACCAAGGATCCATTTAGCCCAGACAAGGAGAAATTTCTTGTGTTGGGCTCCAACTGCAGCCTGTGCAACAGCTCTGTTTGTGTTGGAGCAGTAAGTTAACTACAAAACGTTTAGGCTAACTGTATCTCCATCTTAGCACATGATTATGGCCCAGAAGCACTGGTGTTATCGTCTCTTAGGGAAAGATACACACCACATTGTGTGCTTGGGAGATTAGACGTTTTCTTCCTCGCGGGTGACAGGCTTTCGATTACTATATATTTTTGAAAAACATTCATGAAAACCTGTTTTGTAATTTTTGCAACCGTGTTTCTTCTGCTGTTAACTGAGGGCATGTTAAATGGGAAGTTTGTGTTCATTAGCTTATTAAACTGAGCTGCTATTATTATTATTATTATTATTATTATTATTATTATTATTATTATTATAAAAGCAACAACTGTTGTCATTAGCAATATAGCAGAGTGTACATTTCTGGAAATTGTGATAATTAACCCTTGACCTCACCTCTGACAGGACTGCAGTCTTTTCTACACCAGGAGGTTCTGCATGCAGTGTGTGAGCAAACACCTGGATCAATTCCCTCATCAGATCAAGGCTGAGCTAGCCAAGAAGAAGCAGGGCTCCAAGACCTGATCTCATCATAACCCAACATCTCACAATGCCAATGTCCCTGGCGGGAAAGCTGACATGGGTCACCTTCTCAACTACCAATGGCTGAAATGGAAAAGGGATTTGCTCATTGCCATTTATGTCCTGTGGCCCTATAGTGGTTTACAGTGCAATACCCATGTGTGGGTTTGAAGCACTGTGGTGTTTTAAGTTAATTTGGCACAAAATGTGTAGTCGAACTACCTCTAACTAGTAGGTAGTGCAGCTATCACCACCTTGTGACAAAGCAAAGCTCAAATCATGGTGGACTCCTAATAGACAAATCTATCATTCGGTAAGCCTTGAATACTCTCAGCAACTTCAAAAATCCATCCAGACTATGTTGTATTTTAGTGAGACAGTCAGCTTGGACAGCGGTTGTGAGGATTCTGACGCTGGAAAAACGTATCCCTGGCCACTCTACAGATATTTGGCTGCATCATCTCACACATTTTATTATATTTAAATGTTTTAACCAGGAAGTCCCTTGACATTAGCACATCAGAACAGACATGGGACAACATATACTTATTCATCCAGTTTTGGTTAAACAATTACACATTCGCTTCACACACTCCTTACTCTGCTGTCTCCCACCAGTCTTATTGGCTGTTCACATCACACTACAGGACCTGAGCCGTTTGCCAGCGGTAAACATCAAACGGTCCTGATCTCGATCAAATCTGATTGGAGGCCACGAGTTAGACTCATTCTAGAGAGGATTATCTCAAGAGACACTCATCCCATTTGAGCCTGACAATGTGGTTGGAGTTAAATAACCCCCATCGCTACAATTCTGTGATCTGTCTGTGACGCAGAATTTATTAACACACATTGTGGTTCATTGTAATGCGTTATGGCGATGTGCACTTATTTTACATCTTAAAATAAGTAAATGTATACTACATCTGCGGTGTCATTCACTGAGTTTCTATGTTAGTGTTGACTTGTGATAGGCTTAAATAAATAAGATTGGGTTTGCTAATTTAATATATATAAAGAATTTGCACTGAAGCATTGTTTTTTTATTTTATTTTTTTGGAAATGCTTAGGCAATATAACCATGTCAAAAATGATAATCACTAATACTGGTACTTGCGTGCAACCTGATCTGGCTAATACTGTGTACGTATTGCAGGATACAACAGGTTAACTGTCATGCATCCCGGCCTACATTCAGGCTTGGTCATTTAAACAGCAAATATCTTCCAGGGTTGCTGACTGCCGTGTGCGAGATGCAAAGAAGGGCATTCTGAACTTCTAAGCACCAGCTGGTATTTACTCTTGATACAATATTTTATTACGAGCATCTTACGCAGGTCATGAAACATTTGGAAATGATTTACTAGAGTTGATAAATGCTGGCAATGAGACATTGTTTTTCCTATCCCACTATGCATCGCAGGACACCACATACAGCTGTCCCGTTTTACATACCGGAGGACATTTGCAACTTGTTTTTCAATTGTAGTGAAGCCTATATGTAGAACATTTTGGAAAATAAACTAGGCTATAGGCTAATAGCTGTGAATTTCTCGATGTGATTTGTAGTATCTTACGCGACTCAGAAATATAGCCTACCAACCGACAAAGCCACCACAGAACACACGTCGGCTGTGATAGCAGTTTTAGGCACTATGCCAGCTATGAGGGAAGGAATTTTATTAAGGCATTATGTCACACATGTGCGTAATGAACCGGTGGGTGTTTGTTTTCTAAATAAAATAAAAAAAATAAATTGTGTGCAGGGTACAAGTCTATTCGCCTATTATGCCTATTAAGTAGCATTATAAAGGATTTGTAATTGATTACATTTACAGAGCAAAGAGCACTATCGGCTAGTCCAGTTTAAATATGTACATTACATTTGTTTCGTTATAAGGATAACATATTACTAAGTTTCCTGCTTTGATTGTAGGCTTATCAACATTAATTAAGTTGTGTTTTATCGTATTTATTGTACCAATGTATGCTATTTGATATAGGCCTATAGCTAAAGGATAACGGGTTTGTCTCTTAGCCTACTAAGAATTAAATTAAGAACTAAAAATAATATAGCGAAAATATAGGCTACATGGCTACAAACGGCTAAGCATAATGGCCTAGAGTAAAAATCAATAGACTACCTTCTTAATTTTATCAGAGAAGGAACCAAAACAGGATAACGGCATTTTAGTAAAAAATAAAGTGTAAATAATATGTAATAACTGCCATCTACCCAAATTACTAGGCTCCTAGGCTATGTAGTCGATATGGCCACGTTCAACTTTAAGAGAGCTCTTATGGGCGGTTCTAGTGAGGAGACCAATGAATCGCATTCTCTGTTTAAATACTCCTTGGTCTCAGTGTCGCCCCTCACTTGTAGTGGTTCTCTATCTAACGCCATGTTGGCTGTGATGACTTGATGTGTTGTTTTCCGCCTTCATTACTACGGAGTTGACAGGAGTGCCCTTTTAAAACCCCGTACTGTTGTTTTGACGAAGGGAGGAGACGTTTTTTTTCTCACCAGTTAAGAGCATAGGCCTGCACAGGGAACAGAACAGGCATGCTTTTTGGTCTACGACTGCCTTTGAAGGAATAGGCTACTGTTTGGAAACCGTACCGATTTCTGAAGGGCTTTTTTTTCTTCATATGTGCAACAAAATGTCAGATGTTCGTCTTTCGAATGCGAGTCCGACTTTAGAGAGGGTGGACGCACGGCAGCCGGATCAAGCCAAGGCCCCGGTCTGCAGAAATCTTTTTGGCACATTGGATAGTAAAGAGCATCAGAAGGATTGTAAGGCGAAAACTGAAGATTCGGAGCGGGCGTTTGTAGAGAGGTGGAATTTCGACGTTACCAACGGCGTGCCTCTCCCCGCGGGGAATTGTGAATGGGAACCCGTAAGTGGAGCACCTGAGTTTTACTCCAGAGCGCCTCATGTGCGGGGCGAAAATGTGGATTTAAAAGCTAACGACCCGACCAGAAAGGGTTCACGGAAAAGAACTACAACCGTTTCAGGTGATTGGACCCCAACCTGTTAAGTGTTTGACTTTAGTTTATTGTAGCGCACGTTCTTTAGGACATCAACCAACGCAGGTCACAACGCCTTTTCTATGCAGCTTACGACCTGAATGTGTTATAAGATGACTCACTGCAAAGTAGGCCACTTTGCACAATACAATGTAGCCGATATTTACGTCACGTTTACTACAAGTGTTGATGAAATTCTTCCTTACACAATAACATATAGGCTACTACATGAATATCGACTCTTTTCTGGCTCTACGGACTAACCCATGTGGATCAAATTGTTAAGTGGGTGGCGGCAATACTTTGGGGGACGTTTGTGTTAGCTAAAAATGCATTAAAACCAGCTAGTAACTGTTCTAAACACGAGAAAAACAATACACTTCGTTCTCTTCTGTCAGGTGGCTGTGCAAGTGAATGTAAGAAGATAAGGACCCATACCGATGAGGATGATGACGATAAGGCAGGGAGCTCTGTATCCGCGACGGCAACGTCCGTGGAACATCTCTCGGGCAAATCAGACAGTGGGCCACTACAGCGGGGAGGTAGGTACATTCACACGGCCGAGAAATTGATTGTTAAATGCACGGAACTTTAGGCCTATAATACAACAAAATGCCATTCGGTAATATGTAGGCAAAATTCTGGATGTCGTGTTTGTTTGTTTATTTATTTATTTTATTTTATTTGTGCAAAAAATATAAAGTTGCGACTGGCCTGTCGCAAATGTATGTAGAATGTTCGTGCGTGACCTTTTTGAGAGATCGAGCACGAACAGCGCTTTTTTTTCTGATCCAATTGCACCATTCAAAAGCCTATTTCCTCTTTTGTGTCTGCAGAGCAGGGCAGCCCCGGCGCTCCAGTACAGTAGCAGAGGAGTGTAAGATACCACAGCCTTCTCAGAACGGGAAGAATAGAGGCTACACGCACTGAATATTATATATTATACACTATCATGTTTTGGCACCCATTTGATTATTTTATTTTAAAAAATGTTCTTATTGCCTCAAAAGCAGAATATGTAGCAGGTGCAAATGGATCCCTTTTCCACTTTGCTCAATTTCTTTACTACCTATGTTTCAGATGTAGCACAACAAATGTAATATGCTTTTCATACAAATTTTTTTTCTTAATTTTTTTTTTTTACGTGATGTGAATTTGACTTGAGAAATTGCAGCGCAGTTTCTAAAAGAGACATATATTTGTTTAAAACTACTTTTTTTTTGGTTGTACTTGTTCAGGTGATTTATCGGAAGTTAATATGCAGATGTCAAAAGTCAGGGTTTTGTGGGAAGTGTCTTTCGCTCATGTATGTATGTATGGCTTTATAATCTCCCAGTGTTCCATGTGTAAATATCACAAACTGTACACACTCACTGTAAACTGTGGGCCTGAAAGCCCATATTACTGGGGCCCAGCCATGACTAATACTGTTTACATGCAAACATGCAAATTATCTCCTCATACCCCTCTCCCACACACCCCAACACACACTTTCTTTTTTCTTTACTGTGGCTATACTGCTGATCAATGTCAATCTCATTTTAACAGTAGCCATATAAACCTTCCCATCTTCATTCTACCCTGGTTATTCATGATGTGTGTCAGGTTCATGTGGAGATTAAATGACTGTCCTGTCAGTCACTGGACTATGCATTATGCAACATGTGAACGAGTCAACAAATTTGTAATTTGCATGTGGAACATGTAATTGCACTATTAGAAATCTTTTTTTGTTAGGGTAAAAAAAGACAGTTACACTGCTTTTATAATACAGTGTAAAACGTTGAAGTGTACCTGTGTATTTTTTGTAAAAACACTGAGAAAATTATACTAACTTATTTATGTAGAGATTTTTTTTGTGTGCATGTATTCATTTTTCAACATGACGTTTTGTGCATATCTGTAAATATTCTCCTTTCTGAGGAAAATAAACGGTTGCAAACTGAGCCTAATGCTTTGACATCATGAGTTGTTTCAGAAATGCAACATGATTAAAAAAATAGAAGAAAACACCTGTTTTGCTGCGTTTTATTTTTTATTACAAACTATAGCTCTATAAACTGATTTCTGCAATATATTGGATGATGTTGGGAGTAGGGTCATATTCGCTATTATTTTAATTATCATATTTCACGTCATTATGACACTGCTTAATTAGACGAGCAAAAATAAACATTCACAGGCCGAGACAGTAGAGGCAGCTTAACTGACGACGACCCCCAACGTCTGGCTGAGGTATGACAACGATGGTATTTTAACACTGACGAGGTAAAATAACCCGTGCTTTAACCCTTCGGTTATTTTACACACTCAAGCAAATACATTACCCTATACGTACATATATTTAGACGCAAGTGCGCCTAAGTGCGCAAGTGAGTTACAGCGTACATTAGAGTGAAACTAGCAGCTTGCTTTTACGCACAGGTTGGTGGATTATTTCACTCTGCCTCGGCCCCCACGATTTTAGTGGTATGAACCGCTGGCTTACTCCACTGGCAGTCTGGAACAACTCCCGTTCCAGCCCCCCCTTGTAAATTGAGGACAAGGGCAGGTCTTAAGGAAAAAAAACGTAGTTATTGACTTAAGCTTTCTCCAATCACAGCAGGGAAATAAAAAACAGACCACTTACAGGAGCCACTCAGTTGGCCTCTAGCAGGAGAAGGTTGTCTGAAAGTATGCTGGACAGTACAGTGTGTTCTTTTCACAGTGTACACCTCCGAATTAGTTTTCCTGTTGATACCAGTGGGTGCTGAAATGAAATACATAGACCTCACTAACATATTGTGAGCTGTTTTGTTAAATAGATAGCCAATAGCTATGTTTGTGTCTGAACATCCAACATTATTTCACACAATGTACAAGATGATTACCCCTTAAAGTAAAACAAATCTCAAGCAATTATTTTCAAAAAGCACATTTTACATACATTCTCAAAGCAATTCCAGCTAATTTTGTAGGCTGTATACTGAAATGGGCTTCATTAAATCAAATTAGACAAACATTCTACTCCAACATCAGACCAATGCATGTACAAACATATTCATATTTCTTTGTGTGACTCTTACATATTGCCTATATGCTCCAAATATTGTGCATGCATAAATGTGTGTAGGCCTATGCAAACGCCTACACCTTCCCATATAGCCATTTGCGATCTCTCCTGTCTGTTAACTAAAGCAAATGATATCGTCACCCAAAGGTCACACCCCTACGTTAAGGATCTTGGCGAGCTAAGGCCCAATGCGCAAACTCTACTACCGGTAATTACAAGGAGTAGTTATTAGTAGTAGTTTGTGCATTGTCCACTAAAGACAAATGAGCAGGTTAACAGTTATCAGCAAAAGATGGAATTCACATTTAATTACTGTAAACCAAATTGAATCCAATGCTATCTGAGCTCAGCAGAGGATATGGGGCCACTGTTGTTTGAGATTAGTTGCAATAGTTTGGAAACCATAATATAAACAGTTCTTTTAAAGAAACACTACTCGATTTATGTCCTTGATGGACATCGCTCTGCTTAAATCCGGTGTTGTTTTGGTTTGAAACACATTCCTCTTCCTCACGCCTGCTCAGTGCTCATTGGCTCATACTGCTCTCTGCACCTGTCTATAACAACTACCATGATTCTCTATAACGCCCCCTACAGCCGCTCATATGTTTGTGTGACAGCTGAGTTTCATAATATAAACACTGGATTATGTGAGGATGCTATAATGCACTTTTTATCCGAGGGCTTTAATCTGAAAATAAAAAAAAATATAATACCAATGAGACTTTAATAAAAGTTGCAAGGGGAACAAAGGGTTTTTACATGCATGGTGGAAAGCTAGGGGCCACGGGCTGATGTTATAAACTTTTAACCCCATGGTCGTGCAGGACTTCCAACATCATAAGGAGATGACATCACCACTAAACTCTTCCAGAGAACTCTGCCAGGTGTGAGGCGAAAACAGAACAAATTGCTGATGTGTGTGTGTTTTCAAAGCTAATGGCTATATACTGTGTGAGTGTGTATGTGTGTGTGTGTGTTTGTGTGTGTGTGTGTGTTTTTTTT
Source organism: Amblyopsis rosae (assembly GCA_025399935.1). Taxonomy (NCBI): domain Eukaryota; kingdom Metazoa; phylum Chordata; class Actinopteri; order Percopsiformes; family Amblyopsidae; genus Amblyopsis; species Amblyopsis rosae. The sequence goes on along the minus strand of JAODTR010009427.1, from coordinate 9,068 downwards.
AAGATATTGGCTAGTGTTTCTTCTTGAGCGTATATGCTTGTGTGTGAATGGGTGTGTGTGTGTGTGTGTGTGTGTGTACTGTATACTGTGTGTGTGCATGCATGTGTGTCTTACCAAACATAGGTGAGCCATGCATGCGCAGTGCGCACACATTCAAGTGCCCCCACATGGGGAGGAATCTGTTTGAGTTGTCAGGAGTTTGGACAACCTTTCCATTCTCTCAAGGCTGAATTAGCAGGCCCCTAATTGCTGCAGCAGATAACAAGTCATAAAAACCCTTGACATCTTGGAGCAAGGCTCTATGAATAGCCACTCAGCAGAGGGCCTATAGGCATGAGCTCACAATTTGGCAGTTCCTGTGAGTGTGTCTGTGTGTGTGTGTTTGTGTGTGCGCGCACCGTGTGCGTGTGTGTATTGTTGGCGGAGAGGGGGTACCGATGTCTAATTTTATTTTGGAAATTCAACTTCCCCATCTGTTTTGTGTTGTAATTTAGTTGATTTCTTTCTATCTTCCATGTTTTCCATTTTACAAGGATGAGTTTGTCTTTTATTTTTCCACCTCTCCCTGCCCGATACTCATGCGCTCTTGGCAACATTCATTCCTTTCTCTCTCTCTCTCTCCTGTTCATCACAATGCATCAGATTCAGAGAGAAGGAGGGAGAGAGAGAGAGTGGGAGATAATAAGTGTGATGGTGTCATGTATAGGGTGGGTAGGGACTAGGGCGGGAGAGAAGCAAAGCTCCTTGGCCGTGTGTCACTGCTGGCCGGCCAGAACATGTCCGGGGCAGGATGTAAACAAACTCATCTGCCAGTGTGAAGGTTTTACACATATTGGCTCCGTGTGAGGATCCTTAAGTGACTCCATGACCTCGCGTGCTCTGTGTGTATGTGTGTGAGTGTGTGTGTGTGTGTTTGTGTGTGTTTAGTTTGCTACGCAGAATGGGTCACTATGAGGGTAATGACCTGATATGGCTTCTATTATCAACGCACAAGTGCACACATACTGTATGCATGTGTGCTGAGTGGCTGCTCTTTAAACTACAGTCTCTACTGCATCATTCTCTCTCTCTCTCTCTCTCTCTCTCTCTATTTCCCTCACTCTTTCACTATATAAATATATACATTTATATACATATATGCATCTGTACCATATGCATGTATATATGTATGCATGTGTGTGTAAGTATGTATGTGTGTGTGTATGTATGTATGTATGTATGTATGTATGTATGTATGTATGTATGCATGTATGTAGGTATGTATGTGTGTATGTATGTACAGTATGTGTGTATGTATGTATGTATGTATGTATGTATGTATGTATGTATGTATGTATGTATGTAACTGTGTTTACAAATATATAGTTGCGTAGGTCCTATCAGCTGACAGCTGTCAAAAGGGTTGTGCGTTCTGTTGCCAGGGCCAGGGAGTCTGATGATGTGTGTGTGTCTGAGGAAGGTATCTGGGTCAAAGGTGAGGTGCCCCGTGCACGTGTCTGTTCTCGTGCACACCACCACCGCGGCTCACACACAGCTGGGAGATGGCATGCGAGACCCAGCCTGAGAGCCAGAGTCCAACAGCTTCCCCCACCCCTCCCACACACACACGCACGCACGCACGCACGCACGCACGCACGCACACACACACACCCTCCCCCCATCTCTCTTAACAGGGCTTGCAAGCGTATGCAGTTCCAGATGTGTCGGAATCTATTTGTGTGTGTGCAAGTGTGTGCATGTGTGCGTGTGCGTGTGTGTGTGTGCATGCGTGTGTGTGTGTGTGTGTGCATGTGTGTGCGTGCATGCGTGTGTGTGTGTGTGTGTGTGCGTGTGTGTTACAATACGTATGTAAATCACAGGGAAAACCGTTTTTGTCTGAAGGGAATTTTACTGACGTGTCATTGCCTAACCAGCCTTGCTGTTTGTCACATAAGCATATGAAAAGTAAGAACACTTTAAAGCTTTGTGTGTTGTGATGTGCATGCATGAGGTTTTATTTTGTTTTGGCAGTGGGGAAACTGTATGCTGTGCTTAGATTAAGTATCACAGCTATTAGGTTATGGAGAGGTGAAGCCCAATTCCTCTAAAGTCTAATTTGAATAGACAGTACATGCCTGAGAGATCAAAGGTTAAAGGTTTATCTGTGTCTACTTCACACAAGAGCAATGTTTTCTTATGCTGCAACACCAAATTGGGTCAAAAGATGGTCATCGTTCTGTCTGTCTGTCTGTCTGAATGTCTGTCTGTCTGTCTGTCTGTCTGTCTGGCAAAGTAATAACCCAAATTGATTTGCTCATAGCCAGAAAATGTAGCTTTGTTCCAAGACAACTATCTACCAACAGATGTACTATAACTAGACATTATTATTATTATTATTATTATTATTATTATTATTATTATTATTATTATCATAATCATATTTCTACCCCTTTTCTCCTTCTGTCATTATAGTTTCCATTGAAATATTAGTATACAATGCTGTATGAATGTTCACTTTTTGTAAGTGATTAACAAAGAAAAACAATAATCTAGTCTAGCAACATTTTATTTTGGTTAAAGAAAATGTAAAATGGCAAGTTATTGGCTTTAAGTTTTGGAGTGATACTGTAGTCCTGTAGTCATTACAAGAAGGTCTGCCTGAAATTGCATGCTCAATGATAGCCACAGCTACAGAACTGTGTAGTTCCAACCATGTGAGCTGCTAACGTATTAGCAACGATGCTTTTTGGGAAACGCACCCCTGTACAGTACAGAGGATAGTGAAACAACAAAAGTATTGTGTTACAGTCCAAACAGTATGTAGAAGAACAGTTATAGCCCACAGAGTTTTGGCTACAATGGATATTTTAACCCTTGAAAGGTTACGCTTTTTGACGAACCGCTTCACAATCTTTAGACACCAAGCAGGATAGATTTAATTGATTTCTTCTCACAGACCTTCACTGGTTGGGAGTTCATCTTCCTTCTTGGGCAGAATTAAAGGAGATGTGTGTGTATTTATTAGCCAGTGAAAGCAGGTCGGTTTACCACTCGCACACTTAGAGGACAAAAGCAGAATTTGCTGTAGGTCCTGTCGCTTTGCATGCATCCAAAGACAATAGCAGTGGTCCTTCTGAAAGTTGAAAAATAGTGATTTCAAAGGTAGTGGAGGCAAATCTCATGTTGTTGTTTTTTTGGACATTATTATTTGAAATTATGAGGATATTAGATAACACACACTACTAATAATTCAATAAGGATTCAACTAAAACCATATAAAGTGAAACTCTTAAGTGTGTCTGCAGAGATTCTTCATATCTATTTGGTCTATATCTATCTATATCTATTTTTACAACTTTATTAGTTCAGAAAGGCAGAAAGACAGAAAGACTGAGATTCTGTATATAATTGGTGTCTGCATATTTGTGTTTATCTGTGTGTGTGTGTGTGTGTGTGTGACTATAACAATGTCATGGTTGCTCACCATACCACCAGTCCCAGGTACTCGCTCTCTCTCTCTCTCTCTCTCTCTCTCTCTCTCTTGCTCTTTGATTTCAAAGTGAAGAACATTTCTTCCCAAAGCACAACACAAATTGTAACAGGAAAACATGTAAACAGTGTCTGTCACACATGCCCACTAACATGAACCAATTATATATATATATATATAGAGAGAGAGAGAGAGAGAGACAGAAAGAGATATTTAAGTTAATGGCTAGTGGATTAAGAGTAAACACATGCCCATAGAGTATAGGTGTTTCCTCTTAATTCACTTCTTCTCAAATGTCACATCGAGCGCGCAGCCATGCAGGAAAACCGCACAACCCAGCACATTCACTGTATGATATGACCAGCTTCGACCCAATGTATAATCAGCTAGGTCAGCGCGCCCTGTCTCTCTTATGACCAGCACCATCTGTTGTAGACACGCACACACGTGCATGCGTGCGCGCACATACACACACACATACACATTAATCTGCAAAATCAACAACATGTCTGTGTGCATTTGGTCTGAAACCAATCTCGTCATTTCTTTATGAGTAATTATAACCCATGTCCCCAGTGATAAGATGAAATGTTGTATTGGTTGATGATTAACCATAATTATAAGATTGGCAACACCTGACTAAGCCTGTTTCGTATTTTGCGTTTCTCCATATGAGCCCAAAGGGCACTGCAGAAACTAAATGAAAATTGAACTAAAATGTATGAATGATGTCCCGTTTTGAAAGACCGCATATCCATTAGATTTCCTTTTTGGAGATTATTATTATTATTATGATTATGATTATGATTAATATTATTATTATTATTATTATTCGTACTGTGGAGGGTTAAGGTGAGGGGGTGTTGTTCATTTCCTGTGTTAATGGGCATGCTAAATCCTTTGAAACTGTATGATTGGAGGCTGCACACATTGGACTGGACTTTTCTTTCATTTATTTAATTCATTATACTAATAAAAAAGCATATAATGTGTTTGGAATTCCTGTATTTAATAATTGTACATTTCCTGAGTCAGTTATTTTTTCAAATCGTCATTGGTTAAAGTCCCACAGTGCCAGTTTCAACGGATAATTCTAACAGATAACAGAGGAAGGCCCATAATCTCTCCATTTAATGGTTTGGTTGATGATGATGACGTTATGATTGGTTGTTTATCATCCGTCCTTATCTGTGGTAGAGGTAGATAATGCGCAGTCATTACGAGGAGGTCTGCCTGAAATGTCACGCTCATTGCTAGCCCCAGGCACGAACTATTCCCCATTGCTACAGTATATGTATATGGTGATGCATAAAATCAGAGCACATCGGGCAAGCAAGAAGATAAGGAAAAGATGTGTGGTGAACAAATACTGAACACAAATCTGTTTTATTTTTAAAAAAATGCATTACAGTGCCTCACTGAAGCTTTAATCCGAAACCTTTTAGCTTCATTTTATTTATTTATTCCTACATTTCTTGTTTGTGGCGTGCATTCAAGCACATTTGGCTTGCTATCTGGGGGCGAGTAAAGGCATGTTTCCTTCCTTCCTTCATATCATGTTCAGCCTGTGAGTCTTTACCTAATCGATGGTCAGAATGTCAGGAGGCCATTCTCATAAAACCACCTTCCATCACCTTACCAGCCCCTAGGGAATCAATTTCCTCAATTGGGTCAATCCGCCAAAGCAGAGAGTGCTTTTTTAATAGCTCCTCTCTCTAATGTGAAGAACAGTAACCCAGGAACCTCTGAGATCACAGGCCAACTTCAAAGGTATAAGGTCATGTGTCAGTCTGCTAATCCTCCAGCGGGTTATGTAGCCTATATGCTAAAGTAAAAAATGTTTTACAAAATCTTAGTTTAATACCATTATCCTGGCCACTTGTATTGGTCAAGAGAGGCAACACATTTACATTCATGTTCATATTATTTTTCATATATACTGTATTTGTATATATTGTTGTTTATGTATTATTTTGCATGTTTTATTGTAAAAGCGATGTCCTTATGTATTCATTTTATTTAAGATATGTTTTTACTATAACTAATTAAATTGAATATTATATTAAATGTTATTTAGAATAGCACACATCTGTGTTTTAAACAAAATACAAAAACATTATTTGTTAATGGTGTAGTAATTCAATTTCAGTTCTTAGTTTAATTTGAAATGTCTGTTTTTGAGCGTGCAATATCATCTGACCTGTGGTGCATGCAGTGAATGGAAAATAACATCTGGTCCTTTGATTTCTTTCAGATTAGATGAAAGCAGGCCTTCTTCTCCACACAACTAGGTCCAGGGAGTTATACGTTTACAAGAGACAAGTAGTCAGTGCAATCAGTCTGTGTTACAAAAATTGTAGCTCTAATGCGCCTTTACTAAATAGATAGGCAGATTGGTTGCAATATTCCTCGTGCAGTATACAATAATATGTACTAATTTACCTTATTTTGGAAGATCTGCAGTATGGATAACGGTTGTTGACAACAACACACTTGAATTAAATTATTTTTGGAAAGTAATGTAAATCTTACAGTGTCAATTAAATGACAAAGATCTGCATTCACCTTTAAATTCAAGCATGGGTCAAACAGGGCAAAGTGTAAACAACAGCTGGAGCTGGTTATATGGGGCACCCACAGTAAACATCAAATGGTGAATAAATATCAAGACGTCAAGAGCAACAAGTAACCATCGTTTTACAGGAAGAGTTTGATTTATGAAGTGAACAAATTATGAATGGTATAATCTGTACAGTACGTTAATGGCGAATGCCAAACATTGGACAAAATGCATGCATGATGTGTAAATTCTTCTCACCTTGAGACAGGTCAACCGCCAATTCAACTCGTACCTTGTCAAAACAGGACGTTCAATTGGAATGGAATGTACAAGCCATTGTCTTTTAATGTCGCTGTTGCTGTTGCTCTCGCAAGCTCAAAATTAAAGACATGTCCTTCTCGTTTGCATGCTCAGGGTCTCGCCGCAATCGAGCCTGAGGGCAAGTGCGTGCGTGCGTGCGTGCGTGCGTGCGTGCGTGTCTGATGAAGGGGTTGTTGGGGACACAAAACCTAATTCCCAAGCACGACAGATCAAAGGATGATGACATGGTTGTTTCTTAAAGGCCTCTCTCTTTCTCTCTCCGTGTTTACTGGACAAACTAATAAAGTCCTAATCTAATTAGACCCTGCTTGTAGAGACCCTCTGGAGCCTTGCAGAAAGAGGATGCAAAATGTGGTGTTTTTATTATGTTTTACTTTATTTTCTTCTGGTCGTTCATTAATATACCCTATTCATAATGTTATATTTCTGTGCGTTTAATGCCTGCTTCCATTCTGGACATTTCTGACTGTGTTTTAAGCCTGTGATTGATTTGCCTGTAATTAAACCCACACATACTGATGCTCCAGCAACTCAACAAGTCTAGAAGGCCAGTTGTATTGCTTCTTTAATCAGCACAACAGCTTTCAGATGTGCTGACATTGCAAAAGGGTTCTCCAGTGATCCTTGGAGCAAATGGAATAGAAAATGGGCCTCTCTGAACACCCATGCAGATATTCCATTAAAATTACGTGAAAATAGTGTTTCACAACATTAACAACTGTCTACTGGTGATCAATGTATTAACATGTATGATGAATTTGGTGCTATAAACACAACATATTGTTTTGCGTGTGTTTGTAGTAAAACATTTGTAGTTTACAGTAGCCTACATGTACGCTGGTAATATAAAGTTGGTAGTGTAGCACGTTAGTAGGAAAAAGCTGGTAGTGAAACCTAAATCTGCTTAGCACCTTGCCTCACCGAGCTTAAAGAGGCCACCACCTCACCGTATCACCATCATGGGTCAGACTGGTCCAACAAGGGCTTTGGCTAGAATAGCCTCTTGTTTTCTCCCTCCTTAACGCTAGGGCTGGGTGACGGGTGACAGCTACTAAGACCGTGGCTTGTGTCACACCCATGGCACCTATGCAGCTGGGGGACATTTCAAAACATGTACTCACCTGTGACATCTCTCAGGCTGGAAGACTGACAGGTCCATAGTCACGTTTTAGTTTCCAACGCATTCCTTACAATGACAGGCAGCATGTGTAGTCTGCAAATAAAAAAACATAATAATGCAATGTACATTGTGCTGGGCACGTGTCTGTTTGTGTGTGTGTGTGTGTGTGTGTGTGTGCGTGCAGACAGCAGTCACAAAGTGCTTCACAGTATTATGCATGGTCAACAGCATAGAAACATAGAAAATTGCAATAAAACATAAAAAGGTTGCAGTAGGCTAAATATTAGAATACCAGAACAAGGAAAATAAATAAAACAGACGGTACCGTAGATACAGAACTATAAGGTACCATTATCATGCAAATAATGTACAGAAAGCTATAATGGCAATACTAATTAAAGGCTTGTGTGTATCCCCTATATTTGTACCACTGTCATTTATATGAGCCCTGTCATCTATGAGTGCGTGCACAAACACAGCATTCAGTGGGTTGCTGCAGCCGTTTGTAAAGAAGATGTGTGCATACGTATTAAACACAAGGCATCACTGCTGGTGCATGCTCGGGGTGGGAGAGCTCGAATTTTAGCACCAGTAGTTTCTTGGTGAGAGTATTATAAACACAGCAGGAACGTTTTACTTTCACCCAGGAGGCAGAAATACGACACTGACTGTAACCTTTGCAGTAAACTGTTATTCAGAATTCGAGCTTCCCACCCTGAGCGTGACGTCAAAGGAAGATGGCTGCCGTGTGAATAAGGTCTATTGGCGGTAAGGACAGTATCCACCTGAGTTATCTTCAGCTACGTTTACGGTTGCTGCAGATCAAATGCTTGTAGACGCATGTATCTTTGCCCTTAAAGGCCGGCTCAGCAATTTACACAGCCCTGGTTCTGTAAATAGGAACACAAACAAAGCGGTGCAGACCACACCACACACACTATCCCAGCCTCGGCAATGCATTTCCAACGTGTGGGCTTTCTACGGAGGGAGTACCTTATGGCATTAAAGAGAAAGGTGTTTTTGTTTTGATCAAGTTAAAATGTCAATAAGCTATCTCCAGAATGACTGTACCTTTAATCAGGACATATCCCAATTAAGAAGAAACATTATTATTGTTTTAATATTTCCATTAAAATAAACCATCCTATTTAACTGTAAATAATATCAGTGATCAGCAGAAAAGTAGTACATTGTAACATGAATTATTTATAGGTCAATAGTGTCATAGAATGCAAACATTATATGAATAACGGATAAAGAAAAAACAAACATATAATTTAATTTGATTCAAGACATAATCATTTAATAAGAAATTTAAAAAGATTTTCAGTATTAGAAATCTGACATACAGTATTGATGTCACAGCACGCACACACACACACACACACACACACACACACACACACGCGCGCTCACACAAACCTATGATACATACACTAGTATTCCAATACTGGCATATAATGAGAATCTGTAGTAGCACGCATCACCCCTCTCGTGCGTGAGAACAAGCCACTAAAATTAGATTACTCCATTTCTCTCTCTCTCTCTCTCTCTCTCTCTCTCTCTCTCTCTCTCTCTCATCTACATCAGACAGTAAG
>JAODTR010009416.1:0-29744 GCA_025399935.1 Amblyopsis rosae | reverse complement strand
AAATATTTTATATATATATATATATATATATATATATATATAAAGATACATTATGCACCAATGCCATCGAATAAAATGCTGTCAAGCCTTTTCTGTCAGTTTTCTGCTCATCTAATTTCAGTTATCATTAATCAGGATGCTATATGTTTTGATATTGGGCTTAAATAAAGAAATTAATCTAACATTTGTAGAACAACACATATTGCCAATCTGTGGTAGGTTACACTGTATATATATTATATAGTATATTATATAGTATATATTACATGTATGTATATTACACTGGTGTATTACCCTGTATATAGCTTCTTTGCTGCTTATTTTCCACAGGGCTCTGTTTGTGCCCAGCCATGCCCGTTTGGCAAGTATGGCATCAACTGCAGCAGGGACTGTTCCTGTCGAAATGGTGGTCTGTGTGACCACATCACTGGCCAGTGCCAGTGTGTGGCTGGCTTCAGTGGACGGAGGTATGTCGTTTAACACCCCACCAGGCAGACATGAAAAAGCATTCCCTGAAGCAAGTGTGTAATTCTCTCACTTGAAATGGGTCATACAGGTGCAGGATTTATTGATATTGGTATTAACTGGAAGTGGGAGTCAATTATAATTTAACACACAAAACATGTCTTCATTGAACCATTCTCTTTGTTGACTTCCACATGAGGCTAAACCTGGGTATTCTTTAAGAGGGAGCAAATCCAGCAATTTTCTAACTTTAAAGCTAAAGAAGCATTTATAAATGCCCATTAGCCTATTTGAAGAAGAATTGGATGTCTTTAATAATGGTGTTTATGTTTATTTAATGCCCTACTTATGCTGGCCAGCAAGTTTTCATGTCTTTAGCCTTCATTCATCGTGCCCCACTCCCAGCCTGCCCATTGATCTTACTATGGGCTACATGCTGTTTGGATACTGCTCATTAATTATAACTAATGGTCTTATATTAAGGACTCATTGAAGTCCACTCTTCTTAGTTCTCTATGCCCACTGGAGGAAGCCGGAGCAGTCTAGCTTTATTAGTTCAGGTGAAGCAACTGTCTCCTGGATGAAAATGCTTCCTGGACTTCTCCTTTGCGTTATTATTTTGCAAAATTGCCCTCATTCATTTTGCCCGTGACGGGTGAATATACCTGCCAGGAATATTGTGAGCCTGTGTAACCTCCACCCACCTCTTCCTAGTGTAATAAAATCATTGTCCCCTGATAATGAAGAAGCCAGTGTAATTTAAATAGGGAATATGATTTGCTCATACCATAATTTAATTGAGCTGTTTGTAATACCTTTAGTTTGGCGAAATCGTGAGATTGATGCTCTGACAAGATTGAACATTTAAGTTTGTAAAGGTGTACGGTAGTGAGATATTGGGTGAATCAACGTCTATCCAATTCCTACGTTGGTTTGCTGTGATATTGAGGCCTCTCGTCTATTGTGTAGGGTTAGAAAGGGGATTGCATTCAGATCTGTTCATTATGTGAAGTTACGTATATGAAGTGAGTTATATGAAGTGCAGTAATCAGTTGTCCTTTTGTGTGGTGCACAAAGAATCAAGTTATTGCAGTTGATGGACCATCACTGTGAAGATTTAGAGAAGGTCAAACTGGTAACAGCATGTTGCTACTCTAATGGGCTTGTTCTTCAGACAAACAGGGTTCTGAAACCACGCGCTCTACGGCATTGCCATTACACTCATTGTGGTCTCATGTAATGAGAGGAAGAGGAGATACAACTGGAATAAAGAAGGAACCGCAAGCAGGAGGTGGAAACATAATTTGATGTGAAACTTAACCTTTTCACTTTTTATTCATTACTTGTTGGACCTGTTGAAGTTGTTGAACTCAGTGCTAGTATATTGGAGTCAGCATAGCTACGTGCAGAACATGTGCCCAGAAATGGAACTCTCCATAATCACGTTAACAGCCAACGTGAGGTTTTAGAGTGCACGAATGTGCACATTTAGTGTTATCTAGTTCTCAGGTGGTATGGGCACTGCAGTATACAAAGCCAGCTGACGGCTTTGTTTGTCTGAGTTATACAGCCACCTAAAGGTTTTCCTCATACATTTCATGCTACTGCGTCAATCAAGGATTTTGATTTCATCACACAACTTTTTTATCAAATCATACTATTCTTTTATTTTACTGCAATTGCATAAACATTGTATGATTTTTTTTTTATGGGAAATGTACTGTACACAGTGATTAACAACTAACGATATACTTGACCTGCTTCTACTATTGCCAATGCCAGTTTCACATTACATATTTACCATATGTACAATTTATCTAGATGCCAGGATGAGTGTCCAGTTGGCACCTATGGCCCACAGTGTAACCAGCGGTGTGACTGTCACAATGGAGCCAAGTGTTACCATACCAACGGAGCCTGTCTGTGCGACACGGGCTTCAAGGGTCCCAACTGCCAAGAACGATTCTGCCCCCCGGGCCTCTATGGCCTCATCTGTAACAACCTGTGCCCCTGCAATGCCACTAACACTGTGAGGTGAGCGAGACATCAATCGACGCAATGCTAGTGACGAGCTAATGCAGCGTTTACAACGTCAAGCTAATGCCAACCGCTGAAATAAATGTCCCCAGAGCTTTGACGTCAAGCCCCGCAAACGTCAAGCCGTGAAGCCAATGCCCTTAGAGCTCCACATGAATAAAGATATGTTCAATTCAGTTGTGCCTAATCTTCATTCTAAACCTGCGCCCATTTAGAAGTCTGGACACCTCTTAGTCATGTCATGCAGTTAGCTTTTAATCGCAACCTTTGCTTCATTCATTATTTCTCAGGAGCATTCATAGTTAATGCAGTGTTAATGCCCTGAGCTTGGCTGGAGTTGGCCAACTGTCGTAGAAGTCGTTACAGAATTAAGGAGAAAAGGGACACCATTTATCTGAACCCGGCACATAGATGCATAGATGGATGAATCTTGTTTGGCTCAAGGGTTCACAGTTTGACCCTCCTCAAGAAGGAAGTGTCGATGCACTGCAGGTCGAAACTACATCGACTGCTCTTTATTTGCATCCCCCCCCCCCCCTCTCTCTCTGTCTCTCTCCCTCTCTCTCTCTGTCTCTATCCCTCTCTCTCTCCCTCTCTCTCCCTCTCTCTCACTCTCTCTGTCTCTCTCTCTCTCCCTTCCTCCCTGGCGTAGTTGTCACCCTCTTTCTGGTGAATGCACGTGTTCGGCGGGCTGGGCCGGGCTGTACTGCAATGAGACATGTCCACCTGGCTCCTTCGGAGAGGCATGCATGCTGCCCTGTAACTGTGCCAACGGAGCAGACTGCCATGGAGTAACAGGCAGTTGTATATGTGCCCCTGGCTTCATGGTGAGTCTCCAGTTGGTCCCATCTCTAATACAATGTTAAAACCAATTCATGATGTGTATTTCGAAAAGTCGCATTGCGGAGCTTGGTCCTCTTATCATTATTGTTATTTTTACTAGCCCATTACTTTACTGCATATTTTAACTATTACAATGTGGCCATTTAATTTGTATTCAAGGCTACTTGCAATTATGGGCCCTATCTATAACTAAGCTTTCAGGAAATACTCAATTTGAATGTTTGATTGCCGATAAAAGGTTTTGTTTTGATTATGCGGTCCAACAGAATCATATATGGGTCTACGGTATGTAATATGATATAAATCTAATACATATCTGATTAATTTGTCAGGCCACATCCAATTTACTGTATATGCTTATTAGTTCAGGGTAGCCATGTTATCAGAAATATTTGCTTGGTTTCTGTAAACATGCATTTCTTCTATGTTCCACATAATAGGCTTTATGGGTCCTTACAACAAATGAGTTCTCTATGTGGAGAGGGACTTACTGTATGTGCCAGATATCATTCTGCACAACAGTCGGGCATTTCATGAATTGACTTGCTTACAGCGCCAACATTTGACTAATGTGCACAACATTATTATACAGCCCATCCTTTACAGTGTGTCTGAGAATTACATGTAATTACCATTACAAGAGTTTGTAATGGATTATTTTCATTATGTGCTGGTAGGATCAAGATGCACTTTGGGTAAACATACTTAGCTTGAATACAGTGTTGTCATTTCATATGGTGTGATTTATTTATTTATTTATTTCATGTTGTGTCAGTCTTGTAAAGGTTTTGGAAGTATTCCCAGGACCACTTTAGAAAGCTATTTTTTCCCCCACAGTGGCAGAAGCAAGGTGAGACTGCTAATGCTGCCTCATAATGACTTTGTGATATTACACCACAGGTTTGCAGTTAGAATAAGTCCTTGTAAAATGATTCCTTCTTGGATAGAGCCCTTCAGAACCATTAGTAATGCTTATTGAGCCTGGCGAAACCATGGCCTCTGAGAAACAGGAAGACGCAAGCTCACTAGATCAAACAGTATGAAAATGAGAAGTTTGACCTAGTTGTAATTTCATTTTTATCTTGTTTACAGGCATTTTTATGTGCTGTATTTGCCGGGGAACTCCAATCAGCCTCTCTATATAGTTTTATTGCGTACAAGCAATTGGTACACAAAAGAAAGGTGCTGTTTTTGTGGAAATTGCCTGTGCCTTACAGCGGGCTACTGTGGTGAGCAGATACCTGGTGGGGCTGCAGACTGTGTCTTAATTTGCTCCACCTGTTCTTTTTTGTGGATGCTGGGTAGGACTGCCAGATCCATTAAACAGACCTAGAGGGCAGGAGCAGGATAGAAATGGAGCCAGTCGGATGGCAATGGACACGCCTTATATGGAAGATGAGTTTGTGTATCGGTGCGTACGAGTGTGTCTCTGTGTATGTGTGGGTGTGCGCTTTGACACGCGGGCAGCGGCCGGGGGGGGGCAGAAGGTCACTGTCGCCGTGGTCTGTGCTGCTGAACAAAGACACTGATTGGTTGAACGCATACCCACCGCTGTGCAAGCAGCCCGGATGGGTTGCTAGAGAACTAGTGGTAAGCTGATGGCTCCTACTAGTTAGTGCCCATATTGCATGTTTGGCAGGTGTCATTTTCACACTGTAAGGCTTCTGAGAACGTGTTTGACGATGTGCGTGAGGGCCTAGATATGCCTGTTGGTGAAGTCACGTCCCCAGAGCGCAGTCGATAATGCCCAGTAGCCTCCCCGTTGTATTTAGCTTCTGCAGTCCCATCGGGGGGCAAACACACTCGAGTGTCGGAGAAGGCAGAGCTGCTCCACGCTTGATTTAGCTCCAGTAATTGGACATGCTCCTTTTGACTGGGACAAAGTGATTACATGTTACTTTTTCCAGACACAGCTGACTACAATCTGCAGCACGTATCTGCCGTAGCATTGCAGTGCCGGGTTTACAGTTTGGTTTCGGCTGATTCTGTTTATTCTTGTTCTTTTTTTTCTTCTTCTTCACTGTGGCGGTGAAACATGAAAGTGTTGGTGGCGCTGACATCACTGTCACAAATGCCAGTCTCGTTTTGTAGGCGGTGAAAACAAATCATGTCTCTCTCTCTGTCTCTCAGGGCTCCCTAACCTCATCAAAAGGTTCATTTTCTGTCTCGCTGCATGAATTCCAAATTGACGCGCTTCCGTCCAGCGGTCTGATTAACAGTTAGAGAGCCAGGCTGATTGGTAATTAGCGCTGCCATTTGCATCCAGTCTCAACGGGTACCAGTGCCGATCAATGTTGTGTCAGAAAGGAATTCTGGGGGAAAAAATGTCTCTCCAGTTAAATTAAGATACTAATAGGTGTGGGTTTAGTGCTTTACCCTGGCATGGCCTGGTCCAGCTCTGGTGTCTCCAGTGGCATACGTGGTTATGTAAGGTCCTGCTGCTCTCCTTCTATGGACTGACAGCTCCTTTATTAATAATGTCTCCCTACATAGATGCTTCTTCAGCTCAGAAGGAATATGAATCAGTTGGCTAATGAGAAAGCTGCTTGCTCTTCTCCCCAGAGCAAGTGCGACTGCCGGCGTCTCTGCCATGGAGGTGGAGGTCCATGCCAGTCATGCGTACGTACGGTGAACACCATGTGGTCATTTGTGGCTCAACGAGCCTTTATGCCCGCGACTGGTCGCCACTAAATTGCCTGTGCTTTGAAGAACAGACTGCGGCCTTCCTGACACCCCCTTCCTCTATTCTGACGAAACTTCTCTTCTTAACGACTGCAACAGAAGTGCCATTGTTAGCAGTCTTGACGCTGTCATTCCGGAGCAGAACAAAGGTTATTACAGCCTATTGATAACATTTTTATTCACAGCCGGACGCTTTTATGTGGCGCGCGGGGACGAGCGCTCCTTTAAGATGTGTGTTCTGCCCCTGGCATCCACGGGCACAGCTTCTCCCAGCGCCTATTTAAGTGAGTTCAAAATGATAATGAGAGCGCTGAGCAGCCACAGGTCCCTTGGAACTCTAAATCATTGTGTCAGCTGTCACTCAAGGCGGGGGCGGGAGGAGGAGGAGGGGTGGTGTGGGGATCCATAGATGGCCTGTGATCGCCAGGCTCTTGGAGGTGTGCTGTGCTCAGCCTTTAAAGCAGAGGAAATTCTAATGACAGCGAGCTGGAGAGGAGGGAACTCGCTGTCCTCTACCAGATGGTTCACTCTAATGTGATGGTGAGGGACTTAAAGGCTAGCCCAGCATGGATGACTGTGTCCTGCGGGGGGAGCTCATTAACATGGCTGTGGGGAAGACTGCTCTGGGGCACGGACTCTTCCCTGATCCGTCCTCTATCTGCCCTGGAGCTTCAGCCAACACTGGTGGCCCTCCTATGCTTGTCTCTGCTCATTTACAGACATGCTCCTAGGCAGGTCCCCGTTTCATTGTGCAATACTGTTTCATCATAGGTGGATCCCTCCCAAGAGCAAGCCAATTTGTAGGGGCGCTCATCGAATGTGTTGCAGCGCCCGCAGTGTTTACTCCCTAGTAGAACACAACTGGTTTCAGGAGTTTTCACATCAAAACAACATTTTTATTACTGCTGGCTTCATCAACATAAATAAAACACAAATCACGCACTCCACCTTTAATGTTCACTTGCTTTGTGTCTTGCGTCAATACAGGTGTGATGTATATACATGGTCAGGCAGCCAAACCTTGTTCAAGAGGTAGCATTAGGTTGGGCGAAGAAACGAGGAGATCAATTTATTTACAAATGGATGTAAATAGCTTGAGGGAGAGCCTAGGCTAGATTGACAAACAACAAAGGGTGATGCCGAATTTGGACTTTTCTAATGTGTAAGTGAAAGTGTAGAGGATTATGATATGTTTGAGTGGAGCCTGTCTTAATTCATTGTGACTTTTCTAATGTGTAAGTGAAAATGTAGAGGATTATGCTACGTGTGTGAGTGGAACCTGTCTTAATTAATTGTGACTGAGTGATGCTGTTTCCTCCATTGACAGGGCGAGGACTGCACATCAGTGTGTCCCCCTGGTGTGTATGGTCCCAGCTGCCAGTTCACCTGCTCCTGCCAGAACCACGCCTCCTGCTCTCCCATCGACGGCTCCTGCTCCTGCACGGAAGGTAGGGTACATGATCATCAGGCCC
The DNA here is from genome assembly GCA_025399935.1 of Amblyopsis rosae. NCBI lineage: Eukaryota > Metazoa > Chordata > Actinopteri > Percopsiformes > Amblyopsidae > Amblyopsis > Amblyopsis rosae. The sequence continues at coordinate 22,245 of JAODTR010009416.1, read as the reverse complement.
AGAGGCATGGGAGGCTCGGTCAGGTAGGTCAGCTCACAGTCAGAGGACGGGTACACGTTTGAAGTTAGTGTGGCTGGTTAGACCTGGTTTGACCCGGGTGGGTGGGCTGTGCGTGTGCACAAACCGCTTGGTTCTTTAGAGTGGTGGTCCCCAATCCTGGTTCAACAAAACTGCTCAAGATGTGTGTGTGTGTGTTTGCAAATTCCTCGACTATAGCACCTGTGTGTAAGGGCTTTAGCAGTTGTGTGGGGGTTTGACCCCATTGGCTGTTACTTTAAGCTCTAACTTAGCCCGTGGTTCAAATAAGAGGCTCACTTGCGTCATAATGGTGTAAATTCAATAATGTAATGCGTGATTGCTGCAATAAGAAGAATACACAGGAGTAGAGGTTTTTAAATTGCATGGCATTATTGATGATATTCAGGTTTGAAGGGAGCATAGATTTATCGCTTGCTGCAGGGGTGTTTGAGGTTGCATAATAGCAACTATTTGTTACTACAAAAATAAACAGTATCCATTTTGGTTGAGATTCCCAGGGCTTGAATTCTTACTTAGCAGTCTAATTAAGCACAATATTCTTTTGAAGATATAATATTGTTTGATAATTAGTTGGATCTACGTATGTGCTTAATGATAACATGGACTCTTTCAATATGTGCATAACAATGTGCAGTAGGACAATGTTCTCCTCTATTGTCTTTATCGTGTTCTTTACATTACTATAACCTGCTCCTACAAAGCAGTTTAAAAGTTTAAAACTTCTGCTAAAATTCTTTGTGTCGCTTTATGCCTTATGAAACATACAGGTATATATGTATATATATATATATATATATACATGGAGTATGACATGGAGCATACTTTAAATAATGTCTGCACATTAGTCATTGTACGAACAAAACCTCCATGTAATTATAATACAATATAATTTAAATTACCAGGATTTGTGCAATGAGCGGCAAGCCAGAATGTTATTGCATGGAAGCAATATATTCTAAATTGGTTTGGAAATTTGGTAGATGTAATCTGTTTTTCAGGGAGCACATAAACGCCATATCTGGTTAAGCATAGATAAGCTCATATGAGAAGCTTGATTATGTGAAGCGCCGTTAGAAGGAATACATTGATATAAACTAGGACGCGTTTAACACACCTAGTTCCATTCACTGTTGTTTTTTGGGATCAACCAGTTCTGGTCTATACTAATGCTCACAATATTCTGTACATTTTCTATTGTTTGTGTTAGTGTTTAAACTTCAAAGCACACCTTACCCTAGATATTACAAGGAGTAATGCTGTTAACACGCACCGCAACACGGTTGACGTGTGGCCTGTTTACTCTTCAGGCTGGCAGAGCGTGGACTGCTCTGCCCTCTGCTCCAGTGGGACGTGGGGCCTGGCCTGCAACCAGACCTGCCTGTGTGCCAACGGAGCAGCCTGCCACCCCATGGATGGCACATGCACATGCTCTCCTGGCTGGCAGGGGATGTACTGTGACCAGCCCTGTCCTGTGAGTATAGCGCAGGGATGCTGCTGCTTTAGGAAGGAGAAGAAGAACGAGTTGTGTAGTTTTAATAAGACATCTCATTGGTTGCTGCTGCTGCTGTTGTTGTTGTTAGGAAGGCACGTATGGGCTAGACTGCCGTGAGCACTGCGACTGTAGCCATGCCGACGGCTGTGATGCAGTAACTGGGCATTGCCGGTGCTATGCGGGTTGGACAGGTCAGTACTGCTGTGTTTTTTAACTGCGGGCAACAACAGTCTTGGCACGCACCTTTAAATGCTGTTTGCTTCTTCTGTCGGTATCAGAGACACAGATGATAATGCCTGCTAACACTACAATTGGTGCCCAGCCATTTATTGACGCAACCATCCGTGCACTATGTTTTACAGTATATTTACAGAATGTCTAAGCAGTGTTCCGTTAATTAAATGTTGTATTTATTTTCCCATTGAGCCAGAGGGTAATGTAAATGGGAGATGTTGAGAATTAGTGTCTAATTTGATTCTCTGTGCAGACACATTGTATGCTGGTGTATAATCATGCACTAATTACATCTTACGTGGGCTGTACTCAACCACTGAAGTGATTCATTAGATAAATATTTATAGAGCGTCATCACAGCCGAGATACATAATGATTTTCAACATATGCAACTCGTTTAAAATGTTTAAAAATACTTGAAGATGTTCTCCAGACAAAGGCGGTGAAGACCGTTGTATTTTTTTCACTAGCTTCTCCGTTTGTGAAATTGCAAAATTCACAATAGACACATATGAATGTCCAATATATGTAATTCGTTGAACTCCTGGATTTTGAGACCTGGTGGAAGGGAGCAGTCATGAAAGGAGGATATCAGGTCAAAACGTGTGAGCCCCCCTCCCCCTCAGCCTCATGGGCATAAGGTGTTTTATTCTGGGAGACAATGTGGGTTCTATTATCTGCAAGAACGAAGCCACAGAAACGGGGCTCTCATGCTCTGAATCCTGCACACGTTGGGCCCATCTGTCAGCTCTAATTGAGTCACCGGGGCACACAGTTAGGGCAGCAAGCCACCCGGTGGGCAAAACACACACACACACACACACGCAAGCACACGCACACTCACACCCACATACACACACAGAGGAATAAGCAAAGCCCTAGTCTGGGGCCTGGGGTCTGGGACACAGCGCTGGCTAACTGCGTCAGTACCCGCCTACTTGACATGCAAGGTATTTTGATTGACGACCAACTATGTAACTCAATGTCCAAGTTGGACGTTAAACTTGCAATGAAAACTAAACAACAGGAGTCTGGCTGTTTTACACGCATTGTAAATCTGTAAAATTAGTATGCTACGGTTACGGATTAAAATAAATTGAACTAAACATTTTAAATTAGTAAATAAAGCACTGCGCTGTCATTGCACCAGAAATTACGTTTAATACATACTTGTGAGTGACCATGCTAACAGCCAATGGATATCGACAGTATTACTTCCCGAAATTCATAGAGTAATGTGTCTAAGCTTACAAGGGTCTATGCATCAGACGTTCAGCACAGAGTTGCCCATGTGACGTGGTGCTAATGAAGAGAAGAGGCTGAGACTAGGGTCTATGTACCAGACGTTCAGCAGAGTTGCCCATGTGACGTAGTGCTAATGAAGAGAAGAGGCTGAGACTAGGGTCTATGTACCAGACGTTCAGCACAGAGTTGCCCATGTGACAAGGTGCTAATGGACAGAAGAGACAGAGCGATGCCCCAACAGTGCACCATATGAAAGAGCGTCTGGAAGAAAAACAAAATGAAGGAAAGATGCTGGACCCTTCTAAGGACTGTATTGTACGTGGGAGATATTTATGGACGGGACAGAAGAGCCTTTTTGTTTCTTTTAAATATCTGTGCATGCTAACTGCATGGTTGCCACGTCAACCTAATGTTTACCCGAGCCATGTCATTATGCAATTTTGTTTTTATTCTGGAGCTTTTGTTTACTGTCTGCATTCTGATTGGCTTAGCTCTGGACCCGAAGTTCTGTCTGCCTGGACCCACACAGTCATTACATTACTGTTGCAAGCCTGACATCAGCTGCTGAAAGGCTTAAAAGAGTGTTTTGATTAGCAGCTTGATGCTCTTCACTGTTGTTTATTTATTTAAAGATACATGATATCTTTAAGTTCTGCAAAAGGTGATTTTCTTTTGTGCGTGTGTTTACAAGTACTGTACTGCATGTGCACACAAACGTGTACAGTTTGTGTGTGTGTGTGTGTGTGTGTGTGTGTGTGCTTTCAGCTGTGCGAGACAGAGAAAGTGAGTTTGCTTTGCTATGCTTTGCATTGGCTTTGGCTTGCTCTGCTCACTCTTCACAAATTGGATGGTGGGACCTCTGGCACTCTCCAGCTCAAAGCCTCCTTTGAAGAGACTTCAGTTCTGACTTCTCTCTCTTTCTTCTTCCCCCTTCCCTCAGCATCCCAAGCCCTTCTGTTTGTCACCATTAGACACAAAGTGCGACACTGTTTGCATCGCATTTTCTAACAATAAAGGCGGGGGGGGGGCTTTATTTCTGCCTGGCCCGGCACAACCTCAAACACACTCGCGCAAACCTGCCCTCCGTTTAATGCACATGGATGGGCCTCTGGATTAAATCACCAGTAACCTGCCCTGCCCCTCTTCATCGGTGCTGGCATTCCTCCCCACCCTCCTTTCCACCAATAAGCAGTCGGTGCTAGTAACGTGGCATCGGCCACAGGAGTTATAACCCAGGTTTAGTTCAAAGGCACGGCGCTAATGCTGCTTTAATGGCCACGTCGCTCTCAGATTCTTGCAGTCAAAGGACATTTCAAATGAGGTTTCTAAGTAAAGGGTGAACTTGTGCGCGTGTGTGTGTGTAAGGCCAGGGGTGTGGATGCTGACGTGATGTGTTCATTGTGCATATATTAAACAGCCTGTTACATTTTACTGAGTCTGCGTGTTGTTCAGCCATGCTGGTGCTTTTATGTGCGCGTCCAGGGGGCTCATATGGGCTGTGTGTCTTGTGTTGCCGGTGGGAGGCTTGCCAGAGCCTCAGTGACACTTCCAGCCTCTGCTCTTAAAGCCGGAGAGTGGACGGAGTAATAATTCCCCTCATCTTAGTACACAAGCCCTGCTCTGCTGAAACAGAATGGGAGAGGCGCGCACTCTGGGGATAAAACCCTGTTAATCAACATACTACATTGGCAGAGAATCCAGTCAGATCAAAAGGGAGAAAAAAAGTCACAGAGCCTGAACTAAAGATGGTCTGATTTCAGAAAATGGAGAATATAAAATCACACCACACTGTACTACACTCAAAACTTCTTCATTCAGTGTATATCAGTAAAGCGGTTTGTGCTGAGCGACTACACAGATTGCATTGTGATGACTAGCAGGCACTGATGGCAGGGCATTTATAAAAAGTGATACTATGCGATTCTGTATTTTTTCCAGATATCCACATTTCCCAAGCACTATCACAATAGGTAGGGGAGGGGTAGAGGATGGTGTGAGGCTATGAGAGCAGTAGGGGAGGGGTAGAGGATGGTGTGAGCCTATGAGAGCAGTAGAGGAAGGGTAGAGGATGTTGTGAGTCTATATGAGAGCTGTAGGGGAGGGTAGAGGATGGTGTGAGCCTATAGGAGCATTAGGGGAGGGGTAGAGGATGGTGTAAGCCTATGAGAGCAGTAGGGGAGGGGTAGAGGATGGTGTTAGCCTATGAGAGCAGTAGGGGAGGGTAGAGGATGGTGTCAGCCTATAGGAGCAGTAGAGGAGGAGTAGATTATGGTATTAGCCTATGAGAGCAGTAGGGGAGGGGTAGAGGATGGTGTGAGCCTATAGGAGCAGTAGAGGAGGGGTAGAGGATGGTGTTAGCCTATGAGAGCAGTAAGGGAGGGGTAGAGAGAAATCGTAACACTTGTAGCAACCACAGGGGGAATTCTGTTGCTTGTCTTAACCCGATGGGGGTGCTGTTGTCATGCACTGAACGCCTCCCTGTCCCACGCAGGGCTGCACTGTGACAGTGTGTGCCAGCAGGCATTCTGGGGGCCCAGCTGCTCCCTGTCCTGCTCCTGTCAGAACGGAGGCTCGTGTTCGCCGGAAGATGGGACCTGCGTGTGCTCGCCCGGCTTCAGGGGGACCTCCTGCAAACGAGGTGAGGCCCCCACTAACCTTCCCCACACCCGAACAACCTTCTTGGCTAATGTGTGTGAGCAGCATCTCTATGCTGACCTTGCTCTGTGGAGGACTGTTGAGACAGAACCGTCTGGAAAGACGCACTTGGGTGTTGGTCAGAAGTGCTCCGTGTAAACCCTTCATCAACGCTTAGGCTTAATCACAGTATCATTTTTACTGCCGCAACCCGGACCCCTTCAGCAGCCCTCAGCAGGAGGGGCCGCAGTCCTCACCGGAGACTCATCAGCCTCATGGAGGGCCCGCGCTCTGGGTGTGCTAGTAGTGCTGCTGCTCTCTGAAGGGCTCTCTCTATATATGTCTCTCTCTCTCTCTCTCTCTCTCTCTCTCTCTCTCTCTCTCTCTCTCTGTATGTTTGTCTCTTTATCTCTAGTGTTGAGCCCGCTGATTGAGAGTGATTTTCACTGTTAAAAAGCCTGTAAACATCGGAGTCAGACATCTTTTTTTCTTTGTGTGTGTGGGTGTGTGTGTGTTTACTGTAAAATGTCAATACTGTTCATTATTATCAGAATTATAATAGTCTATTGTCAATGGCCCACAGTGAAGGGTGAAGTTGAAACACTGACAGAGATTAGGAAGCCAATATACTGTATATGTAAGATGTCCCTGTGGCGAGCTGGCATGAGTTAACTTATTGTAAGTCTTATACACTATGTCATATCTGCCATTGTATTTATAATAGTTATACGTTTACAGTAAAATGTCTGATTATTGTTTAATAGTTGTATTCCCTCCTCTTCCTTTTGCTCCAGTCTGCTCCCCTGGGTTCTACGGGCACCGCTGCAGTCAGTCGTGCCCACAGTGTGTGCACAGCACTGGGCCATGCCACCATGTCACGGGTCACTGTGAGTGCCTGTCCGGCTTCTCCGGCCTGCTGTGCAACCAAGGCAAGTGGTCCTTTGTGTTGCGCTGACTTCTGCCCTTGACGAAACACAATGTTGTTTAGTGTGTTAACTGCTGTTGTACACACGGGTATGGATTACAGCCAGATCGAGGTACTGTAGGTATATTATATTGTACACGTGTAATATGAATGACGTCTTTCATAAGTTTATCATCTTAATAATCCCTGGCAATGCTAATATCACAAGGATGTCTGCTAAATACGTCCTCTGTGTGGACTGACACAACGGGGGCCGCCAAAACCTCTTATAAATTAATAGTTTTCCTCCTCCATTTTCATGTACTGCTGTCATGTTTTGTTGCTGTTATGAATTCCCAATGACTTCATGAATTACTGTACCCAGCCATTACACCTTCACACCTATAAACAGAATATATATCGACCAGATCCAGCTCTACTTTAACTGCTGTAAATCTGGAGATATGCGCTGCATGTAGCTCACACTCCTTTAAATCGCCGATTATGTGCATAGGACTAGTAGTATGTGATATGATTTATGTCTTCTAGGCTTAGCTATACATCTGTTTGTTATCTGTTGCTATTGTTTCCTTTCTGCGCCATGACGCACATGTTGAATGGAAAGTAGGCTTTAATTAGATTGGTCCATTAGGCCCACTTTAAGGCAGTCCTTTGTTTATATGCATATAAGCTTGTTTTCTGATCTACTGTATCCTGGTCTAGCCTATACAGTATATCAGCAAAGAGAGCTTTGCAAGGAAAGACATCAAATTCCAAATGTACTGTAGATTTTACACCTAATAATTTACCAGTCCCTTTTTTTAATATAAATTACAGGCAGTGGGAATATTCTGAATTCTCTTTTATGGCTTTGAAAAATCTCTTGTGAATAAAAGTTTAATAGGTTAGCTAAAGTAAAGGAAGAATGAGAACCAGAGCCAGTGCTAATTTGTCTGGATGATAATTATGAGCAAGTAGCCGCTGGGGTTACACGGTACATACAGTAAGGTGGTCAGAATCACAAGATGTGTTGCCTCCGCATTGTTGCTCTGTCCGTCATATAGCCACAGGCTGATGAAGCGCTCCTGGCGCTTAGCATGGCTCCCCAGAGCCAACTGCATGGGGGTGGGGGGGAGAAGACAAGCTCACGGCATAATGACTACCTGCTTCTCAGGGTTGAAAGAGATCTTCACAATGACGATGGAGGCAGTTGAGAAATGCACTCATTAAAATAACCCCACATCAAATCTCTTATATGGCGTTTCTACACGACTGGACTATTCTCTTTGTGTGGGAGCTTTCATGTACCTGCCGGCCGATGTTTAGACACAGCTTGGCTCTCGTTTGTCAAGCAGTCAAAGAAAAAGAAAACACAACAGAGGTTTCATTTGAACATTACATATTTTATTGAGAATAGTGACGGCAGCTGTTGAAAAATTTATTTAATAAAAAATGTATACGGTGGTGAGTATGTGTGTGTGTGTGTGTGTGTGTGTGTGTGCGTGTGCCCGCGTGCGTGCGTGCGTGTGATCTGTTTTAATTCTGTGGCATATCAATCATTCTGCCCTGGTGTGCTGAGATGGGGCTGTGATGCCACTGGAGGCAGTAATCATCCTGTTATGGAGCATTTTGCCCAAACAGCATCACATCTGGAGTGGCCCGAGAGCTCCTCAGTCATTTTGAGCCGACACTGACCGCTCAGTCAAGGGTTGGCGGGCGATACCCATGCACTATGCAGTAAGCCATGCATTATTCCCTTTGTGTCTCCAGTGTGTCCAAGTGGCAAGTATGGGAAGGGCTGTGCTGAGATCTGCCTTTGCGCCAACAACGGCACCTGCAACCCCATCGATGGTTCCTGCCAGTGCTTTCCAGGGTGGCTAGGAGACGACTGTTCTCAGGGTACTGGGCTTTTTAATGTTTTATTATGAAATCATCATTTATATTGGATTCAAATAAGGAATAGGAATTTCCCTGGCCATGCATACACAAGTTTGCGTAACACATCTTATATTATTCTCTTTAACAATTAGAAAAAGCTTTTATTTAGTCATGTAGCCATGATAAATTGTTACATGGCATAATATTATAAATGAAAAATAGCTTATAATAATATAAATGACATAATTATATTTTTCTTCTTCTGTTACTTAACCTAACAAATCGTTTTAATCAACGCTTGTTGACTTCTGTAATATGATGAGGTGGGTTTGTGCTTACAGTATGTGTGCAGGTCTGTATGCTCTGTGAGTGAGTGAGTGAGTGAGTGAGTGAGTGAGTGAGTAGTGGAATGACAGATGATACAGCATTGTGTACGGTCATGTCTGTCTTGGTATCTGCAGCCTGTCCGTCTGGCCACTGGGGCTCTGACTGCCTCAACTCGTGTAACTGCCACAATGGAGCCCAGTGCAGTGCATATGATGGAGAGTGCAGGTGCAGTGGCGGTTGGACCGGTCTCTACTGCACACAGCGTGAGTCATTGCCATCCAGTTAGTGGACACACAGTGACACCTGCTGGCACACTAATAGCACTGCACCAACAACACCAAATGGAAAGCTGCTAGGATCTGAGAGTTATAACAAATGACACTAAATGTGTACATATCGTACACAAATGTCGTTTTATGATACTACCTACACCTACATTATAACATTATAAAAAACACCAGTATTCTGAATCATAGTGGACTATGTAAACCTAGTCAGTGACGTATGTTGCAGTGGTATTTATGATATTGATTTTAGCCTCCGATCCATATTTTAGTATGGATTTCCTTTTTAAATATATATATTTTTAAATGTGAGTACCGTTAACATGGCCCAGCGTGTACATGGTGAAGGTGAAGCACTGACAGAAATGATCAAGCGAATACAAATGTAAGCTGTCCCTGTATTAAGCTTGCATTAGACAACATAGTGAATGTATTAGTTATTAGAGAGTTTACCGTTAAAAGGCTGCCTTGCCTGTCTCTGCTCATCCTCCCCACCCATGGACCACTGGGGCCAGTCTGCCCATCGGGGTTCTATGGCAGGGACTGTGCAGAGGTGTGCCGCTGCCAGAATGGCGCTGACTGTGACCATGTGACCGGCCAGTGTGGCTGCCGCACGGGCTTTATGGGCGCCAGCTGCGATCAGAGTAAGTAGCCCCCTGGCGCTCTTAGCACTGTTTTAGCCAGGGCTGGCGCTCTATTCCATGTGTTTAGCATGATGTGTGATGTGGGGGAGTTTTGGGGGCAGGGCAGTTACATTAGTTCTTTGATGGGCAGCGGTATGAGGATTCTGCATATGGAGAAGACCACCAGTGGTGCAGGCCAATCAGCATCCTGTTAGGCTCTACTGGCAGCTACGGGGGTTGGTTTAGGTTTGCTGTTAGCTCATGATAGACAGATGGTTCATCGAATCACCTACCAGATCGTTTGTGAAAGTGCCTACCCTTTCAATACATGCTGCATTTAGAGATGTTTCGTTTTTGAGAAACAGTGGAAGTCAATATATGGAAATATTGTTCTAGTTCAACAATGCATTATTTTTTGCCAACCGTCTCCCTGATTATTTAATATTGAGGCAAACAAAAGTTCAGTTCTGCTTTAAGTCTGCGGTTTAGAGCATTTAGTCATATTTGTAATTATTGTTAGATGAAATAATTATTCTCTGAATCCTTGTCGTCTCACATATAATATACACATAATATGTATCATACGATGCTGCATGTAACCATGGTGAGTACTATTGTCTGGCCTGTTCAGAGTGTCCTGCTGGCACGTTTGGCTATGGCTGCCTGCAGATGTGTGAGTGCATGAACAACGGCACATGCGACTACGTGACGGGAACCTGCTACTGCAGCCCTGGGTACAAGGGCATCCGCTGTGACCAAGGTGGGGGCCACGACTAGCATGCACACACACACACACACACACAAGGGCATCCGCTGTGACCAAGGTGGGGGCCACGACTAGCATGCACACACACACACACACACACACACACACACACAAGGGCATCCGCTGTGACCAAGGTGGGGGCCACGACTAGCATGCACGCGCACACACGCGTGCACACACATCTAGCACGCGCACGCACCCACGCGCGCACACGCACATCTAGCACGCACACACACACATGCGCTGTGACAGCCCTGCCTTGTTTTAGCAGGCCTGTGGTCCTTATTGGCTAGGATAGGCCCTAATTAGGCTAATGAAGGGCACCTTCAGATCATATATATGGGTGTATTGCAGCACATTGTCCCAGGCACCACACATGCCATTTGTTTTTTTGGTTTATTCCTTAGCATGGTTAGCATGCAACACGCACCGCATATATTCAGCACACACACCTACAGACATTCTTCTGTTAGTTTGTTTATTTTGTGTTGAGCCAGGTCGTAACGCACGCCCACACACATCTAGCACGTGAAAACACGGCCATCCACTGTGATTAAGGTGGGGGGCCACTATAGCACACACGCACATACTTACATGTGAGCATGTGCGCATGTGTGTGAGTGTGGTGCTCGATGTGGTCTCCCACCTTGATTACAGAAGATGCCTTTGTGTGTATGTGTGTGTGCGTCTTAATGCGCGTGTGTGTGTCTCCGTGTGCGTCTGTGTGTGTGTGTGTGTGCATGCGTACACCCTGCAGCAGCTCTGATGATGGAGGAGCTGAACCCCTACACCAAGATCAGCCCGGCGCGGGGCTCGGAGCGCCAGTCGGCCGGGGCGGTCATGGGCGTCATCTTCCTGCTGCTCATCCTCATGGCCATGCTCAGCCTGTTCGTGTGGTACCGCCAGAGGCAGCGCGACAAGGGCCGACACATGCAGCCCAGTGTGGCCTACTCTCAGGCCATGCACATCACCAGCACTGACTACTCTCTCTCTGGTGAGAGAGGTTGCACAGGCATGCCCGCATGTCTTTCACCTATGACCCCATGCTGTAGCCCCCTTCTGAGCTGGACAGGGATTATAGTGTGTAGTATATACTGTATATTGTATATACTATATATACAGCCGTGGGAAGCTTAAAGAGACCACTGCACAGTTTAAAATGTAATAGTATAAATATACTGTAAATGTCAAATATCATATACATATATATATATAAACATAAATAAAAAAAATGATATAAATGTAGACCTAAAATTGTTATATTAAGTAAGTAAAACATTTAAATGTAAAATAGTTAAATTCAAGAATTGTATGTGTGTATATAAACTGTAGAGAGAGACAGACAGACAGGTAGCTAGGCAGGTGAACAGTTAGACAGGACACACTAGACATAATGTGCCTTCCCAGCATACCCTGACATCCCTACCTGCTCCTTACTAATGCTTATTGTATGTCACGTTGATAAAAGCATCTGCTAAATGAGCAAGTTGTATATACAGCAGTGTATATTATGTACATTATGTTATATATATCATGTATAATATTAGTAGCAGTATTGGTGTTGGTGTTTCTGTAGCAGACATGGTTGTGTGCACCCTCAGAGTGTGGTAGCACCGTGGTGATACGGCCCAGTAGCATCGAGGTGTGCCAGAATCAGAACCAGAGCCAGAACCAGAGCAGCGGCGGCGGCCAGTGCTTTTCGAACCCAAGCTACCACACTGTAGCCCAGTGCAACGTCACCTCGGCTGTGTCCAACAACCTGGACGGCACCCTGACCCTCAAAGTATTGCCTATATGCAGTAGACAGTCACATGTACACGACATCACCCCGCTAACTCCTCACCACGTGTCGACGTGTCCTTGAGCCTGACTGGTCCAGGGTGTCAGGTGGCAGCTTGCATGGCTTACATCACCATCGGTGTATGCATGTCTGTGTGAATGGGTGAATGTGCGCCATCTTTAAAATATGAGAAGACGTCTTGGGTGCTCATGTTGTCTACACCAGTCACGTAGATTGCCTCGAGACAAATTTTAGGAGGTTAGGAAAGCGCTATATGAATCAAATAAGTAAGTCTGTTTACCATTTACCATCTTCTCTAGCGCACTGCACAGGCTTCATGGAAGCCAGAGGCCTTTGGCCTCTCATGATACCTCATGTTGCACATCACACACGAACTTTCACACTAAATTCACCTTACATCATAAAACCCCTTAAATGCAGAGACTTTTTTTTTCTTACCCGCTTTCCACTAAAGTGAACCTAGAGAGTTATAAGGTCAAGATGTCATTGCCTTGACTTATTAATCACAAAGCATGTCATAAATTATATTAATACATTCATTAATTAATGTATAAAATAATGTTTCTGTATTCAGGATGCGTAATGTTTCTGTTTCTTTTATAGTCAAGCACCCTGAAAAGCAGAAATGGCTCAGACTGGAGGGCTTACTGCAACCTCAATGACCTAGGTTAGTGTACCTCACAGAACACTTCCATCTTCTCATTCTGCCCTCTGATGTTACTTTGATGCTCACTGGTGACTTGTGGTGTCAGAGCTTCAGTGTCAAGCCGCGGAAAACTTTAAGAGACCACTGCACATTGTTTAAAATGTAATATATATATGTAATAATAATGACCACCATCTGTCACACACATATTTAGGTCATAAGACACAGACCATTGCATTTCTTACGTTTCTTAAGTGCAATAGTCCAACCGAAATGGGCGTTGTCCTTTCTAATGTTAATATATCTGATGCGTATGTCATATTATTGTTAGTCTGTGTTCTGCTTTCAATAAGGCATACATAGTCCATTCAGAGAAAGCGTTAGTTAGTACTATGTTCCCCATTGAATGTGGGTTATAGGCAAAATGTAGGAACAAGTACAGCATAGGTCTTTGACCAGTACTTTTTGTTCACTGCAGGGCTAGTGTATTTGACCACGCTGAATTATTGAGCAGCACTGTTTCACATGTTAATACCATAGGGTTAATACACAACACTTTTACTATCATAGAAATATGCTTGTTATTAATGTACTATCAGGGGCTGGATGTTGCTGTCCAGTCTCTTTTAATAAGCACGGTGTAGTAAAAATATAATAAATGTCACTGGGAATTTGCCACATCAGCAGATAGTGGAAAGATCTTCAAACAAACATCTGGCCGTATCTTACATTTTTAATAAGTTGCTGTTTGGCTTGGTCAACACCATTAATTATAGACGCCTGTGAAGCAGTATGACAAGGAAGAGAATGGGGAAGAAAAACCTTTAAATGTATATTGCAATGGTTTCCTGCTCCATCACAGTTATGGGCATTTCTCTCATTGTTAAAGCAATCAGGAAAGAAACCACACTTTCCACTTAACACAAAACAGACATTTGATGTGGGCCACTGTGGGGCAAGTAATGCAACTTAACTTTTGTTACACATGTACAATGTGGGGACACAATTACCCAAAGAGGCACCAGAAAAGGTAAAATTATTCACAGATGGACCTCTTTGGTTGTTTGTGTGCGTGTGTGTGTGTGTGTGTGTGTGCATGTACTGCACATGTATTCTACAGTACGTAGAGATGATTGCATTGATTATTACACTGGAGATTATGATAGGATACAGCCTTTTGCTGCTGTGCTTAATATCCTCTGTGTCTCCTACATACTGTATTATGGACTATGGAGCAGGCGCAAACCTGGGGGTACCACAGCCTCTACAGAGGTGTCTCGTTACGGATGTGTTGGGTGATTTATACTAAATATTACCACCAGTACTCAGCTATGACCCACACAAGGTGTACATCTTGTATATCTACTGTATCAAACCTACAGTATTTCACTGTGCTAAACGTTTCCCATTGGAACAGTACATGATTAGAGTAGGCGTATATCTCAGCGACACTGGGTTAATACTGAACACAGCCCTCTTGTGTGGTTATGGCAGATGATATCAAAGGCTCTATGTGCGGTAATAGCTCCGGCCCTGTATATAGTGAGAACCCATATGCCACCATCAGAGACCCACCAGGCCTGCTGGCCTTCAAGCACACAGAGAGCAGCTATTTGGAGATGAAGTCTCCCTCCCACCGAGAAGTGCCCTTTGCTGGCACTGCCACCCTCCTGGGCAGCGCCAGCAGCAATGTGTATGACGTCGGTAAGTGTGGAGTTTGTATGGCTTCTGGCCTGGTCTGGGGGTCTGGGGGTCTGGGGGGGGGGGCTTCCGGCCACTGGTCAGCTGTGGACCACCGACTCCGAGCTCGGAAAGCCTCTGAAGCCTTAACGAGAGGAAACCTATGCTAGCTAGCTTTCCATCGCATGCTTCATCTTTATCATCTCTTTCTCTACTTGTTCCTCCCCTCTGCCCCCCCCTCCCTTCTACCCCCCTTCCCTTGCAGAGCCAACTGTGAGTGTTCTACAGGGACCCAATGGAATGGCCACCGGCTTCTCACAAAGTCCATATGACCTTCCCCGCAACAGCCACATCCCCAGCCACTACGACATATTGCCCATGCACCACAGCCCCGCACACACGCCCACGTCCCCCCCAGAAAGCCCGAGCTCCCTGCTCTAGAGGGCCCACCCTCTGCCTGCCTCCCCCCACCACCACCTACTGTGTTTCCCCAACAGTCATCCCAGGGCCCTTCCTCTGCCTGAGGAGGAAGATACTGAGATGTTGAGATGAAGGGGGAGAGCCAAGCCTCACCTGGACTGTCGTCTTTTTGGCAAACTCATTTACGTTCCTCCTGGGACCCGGGGGGAATGTCCCACACACCAGTAACCGTTCATCCATTTTAATTTTCTCTTGTTGTATAAATGAACAGTGTTATGGAGTCTCTGCAGAGGATGGTAATGGTTGTAACCTATGGTAAGGGTACACAAAATGGGGAAGTGGGGACACATGTACAGCAAGATAGCTATTCCCCAGTTTAAAATCTTAAAGGTACAGATACGCTCCACAACTTACCGTTTGGTACCACGGTCTGCATGCCCCTCCCACATTTGCTGTGTTGTGGACACTCCCCCTACACAGATCTTAGGTGAACAGTCTACCCCCGTTCCCCTACAGCCAGTGTTTCAAACAGTGAGCTGTCATTGGAATTAGTAGTTCAATTGTACTTTTTATTACCATTTCTAGAAGGCAGTTAAGGTGACGATATCCCCTCAGTATATAAAGTGTGTTTTCTTCCTCAGGTAGGCAGAAAACATACATTATTGTGATCATCTAACCTGAAGAAATATTTGAGTAAAATAATAGGAATCCCGAGAGCCTGTGTAAAAGTGGATTGTAGGCTTGAAGCATGGATAAATAGGTAATATATTGTACTGGTCCATTGTTCACTGTTGTACAACAATGATAATGCAGCTAATACTAACTTAAATCTTGCCTGTAACTTAGGTTTCTGTCTACAGACTAGCTATAATTTCAGTGGAGTTTTGTCCATTAATGTTTAACAGTTACATACAAAGATCTTAAGTTAGGATCTAGCCACATCAGATGTGTTTCTCTACGTGAAAGCATTGTTCTTTATTGGATACGTTTACATATTTGAAACCATTGTTAAGAAGGAATTGCTTTCGTTTTTGTTTTGTATAATGCAATTTTATTTATTGATTGATTTATATTAGTGATGGTGCATTTGTCAATGTGACAATAGAGGAAAAAAAATTAGCATGATTGGATTTTGGATACCCAAATAATGTAGATAACACCAAAAATATCTTGTGAGCTGATCAGTGTCATTTGTGCAGTTTTTGAAGTTGCTTAAAAAACATTTTTCCCAAAGGTTTGTTGATAAAGATTCAAATACCCTGCAGTAATTATTCTAGAAATCATATATAAAGATTTAATGTCTTAAATATTTTGTTTTTATGAAGTTAAATAACTTTATACTGCTACTGAATTAAACTTATTCATTCACTATGTGAATACCATTTCACATCTGTAGAAGCAATAACATGTTGACAATCGATGCCAGGATTTCATTAGTGCCAGAAGTGATACCATCTTAGACCAGTGGGGTTCATTTTGACCTTGTTTTGCCTGTTTTTCCTCATAAGGTATTCCAATGTCATTTCAATCCTGCTTGTTGTTTTGGCATTTAAATTGATAAACTGAAGATCAAAGCCTATGCTGCCAGCAGAGAATTAGGCATTTTATGTCTCAGAATTTCCATAAATCTGGATCATAACCAATTTTAAATTCCTTAACCATGCTGTCAGTGTGATGACAAAACAAGGATAAACAGGTCTGACAATGAACATGGACAATTTCTTACTTATTCTTGTGCTAAATGTAAAAAAATAAAACAGAATTGTCAAGGCTCTTAAGGCCAACATTTACTCATGTAATTTGTGTAACGTCATCCTTTCAGGTTGAATGTTTTAAGATATAATTTATATATTCTTTAGATTGTATCTTAACACTACCCTACATACTGTATGTCTGGATAGTACAGTATGTCTAGAGACAGTGAGGACTGACACATTAATTCATTCATGAATTTTGTAGGGGGGTTTATTACTACTACTACATTACGTTACAATGACTGGTACATGTAACATCTGATTTAAATAAAACAAAAACAAAAAGAAGCATGGGTAAATGTGCAAGAGAAATAATCACATAATCTGATATAGGTATAGCTACAGATCACAGTGCCATCTGTACATCTACATCATAGGCACTGCCTTGCCAAAGGTCTGCATCTTTATAATACAGGGCATCACAGTTCAATACAGGAGTGGAGTCTTTCCCAGGCACTGGTTAAGAGACTTACAATCAGGTAGCTAGAGTTATACAACTAGCCATTACAAATCGCATGCAACACATTTGGAATAATAATGGCTTCAAATAATGGCAAAGTGTACAGAATAAAAAGATCAGGCTAACTTTTAGTGTTTTCAACATGATATGGAGCACACTTTAGGCTCAGTGCAAAAAGAGATTCAGTGAATTTGTGAGAAAAGCCTATCAAGTTTGCAACACCCTTGACAGCAGAGTGGTATGTTACGGTGAGCCGCTTTACAAATTAATAAGAAGAACACTTCTGTGAGCTTCCACAAATGACGAGCCAGCTGTCTGGCTACAAGCCAAGCAAAGTGCCCTAATACAACAAATCGGACAGATACAGTCGAGGATTTTACTCAAGTTCTGTATCAATTTAAACATTCCTAAATTAGCTAGAATTTCATGAATGATTTAACACAGCTCAAAAGAAATAAGAGTGCCTGCATGTTCTATGCCATTGAGAGAAAGGGAATTTCAGAGATGACAGCACATTTGTGAGACAACCTAATGTGACATATGTATTATAACAGCAACAGAAAGAAAAGCACAGAAGCCACGTCGTGCATAATGCATAATGCTGTGGCCCTGTCTGGGGTTGTTTCTCAGCAGTGCAATCAAAGGAAGATACAGCTCTACTGTTCTTATTCTGATCTTCTGTAGCAAAGATGGCCCATGCCTTCTGGCCCTTTTCCAATTTCTCAATAACCTGTATACTTTGCCCCCCAAATTGTAGTCCATCTCATGTCTTTATTTTATTAGGTAATTTCTTTAAATTCCTTAAGTAATATATTTCATATAAGCATTCAGACCATATCATCCAAGTTACCTGCACTGAAATAGCATGACACCAGAATAACCTTGATGTTTATCTTAGCAACAAGACAATTATAGTAGTATACGGGTAATACCGCTTTAATAGCCAGTTTGGTAAGCCACTGCCATAAAAGTATAATTTGGGTCAAATGTGTTTGCACAGAAATTGATACAGTGATGTAGTGCTTGAAGTGAAACAGTACTCAGCAAAACGTAAGACTTCAATTGCCAATTCATAAATATTCTAAATATTTAAATTAAAGAATCAACAGTGGCATGGAATGTGAAATGTCTAATGGATGATGTTTCAGAGGTGCGTGAATAAATGAGACCATGATACCAGCGAAATAATAACTGAATTTCAGCACAACTCCATCAAGATACTTCTGTAAGGACTTGATCCAAATGTTGGTATAAAACCTCATCTTGTTGAGGAAAAGCAATATACTTTACTATTAGCTTCAGTAGTTCTATATAGGGTTACAGGCCTCAAGTATACATTTTCAAGTTGCATTAGAGAACAAATGGACCTTGGTGGAAATGGGCGGTGTATGTCTAAGTACTCTGACAGCACTGCATCTTTGGTTTACTCTCAGTAGGCGGCACCTGAATGTTGACCACGTTGTTGCTGGGCGACATATCATTGTCCCGTCTATCTGACATCTGTTTCTGAGAGACGATGCGATAGATTTCTGTAGAGAAAATAAAGGGTAAAAACCAAACCGTGCAGACTGATATAAACAGTAACAAATGTATGTTCTCACACACACACATATTTTCAGCTACTGTACTACTAGTGAGGTTAGCTTTCTCTCCAAGTGCAACATGAGGTCAAAATATACAAAAGAAAACTAACAATTGTTTTTGATTTTACTCCACTCCACAGGCTAAACATACTGAGAGATTGTAGTATATCTCACGTGCAGCCACGTATGTATTGTTGTCACATCATATAGCAATGTTTCCTATTCTATTAAAGGGAACTGGATCTATTGTGTGGAACGTTTCATATTAACTTGTAACATCAACAACTTATCCTAGACTTAAATCTAAGTAAACCCTTCAACATGTAAGTGCAACCATACAGTACCAACCAGTGAGTGTGCTCTGGAAGGCTGTCTCTACATTAGTGGAATCTAGAGCTGAGGTCTCCAGAAAAGAAAGGCCATTCTTCTCTGAAACACAAAAAACATGAAATCCTTGGAGACTAAATACATAATTATAACACAATTCTGCAAGCTCTAGGCCTAAAATATCTGTATTACTGAATCACACTTGAGTTGACCAACAGTATAAATACAAATGCATTGATTTTAACAGGCAAAAAACAAACCACGCTCAACAAATGACCACTCACTGCTTGGCCAGTTACAACTGTCAGAAGAACAACGTCAGACTAGTATTCATATAACAATGCTAGGTTAAACCTAAAGTTAGGGGTTTCTCACCTGAGAATGCTCGTGCTTCATCTGTGGGCACAGCCCTGAGGTGCCGCAGGTCACTCTTGTTCCCCACCAACATGATGACAATATTGCTGTCGGCATGGTCCCTCAACTCCTTCAGCCAGCGCTCCACGTTTTCATAGGTCAGGTGCTTAGCAATGTCATACACCAGCAGTGCCCCCACAGCCCCACGGTAATACCTAATGGAGTAACCGGTTTCTCAGGAAATACTAACAATCCACTTTATGTATAAAGTACTTAGCAGTAAGTAGCGATAACCCTAAAATATATACTGCAGGTTAAATGAGAAACATGAAAATGAACACCCGCCAAAACCATACCAAATAATAGCTTCATACTCACGCAGAGGTGATGGCTCGATAGCGTTCCTGTCCAGCAGTATCCCAAATCTGGGCCTTCACAGTTTTTCCATCTACTTGGATGCTACGTGTAGCAAACTCCACACCTATTGTGCTCTTACTCTCCAAATTGAACTCATTTCGTGTGAAGCGAGACAGCAGGTTGCTCTTCCCCACACCAGAGTCTCCGATTAGCACCACTGCAACAGGGTAAAATCAACCTACTCGTATACTCAGACATACAACAGTCCAATCATCAAACCTGGTATTTTAATTAGGAGGAGCTGCCTTACATGTTTGTATGGGGTGGCCAGGAGAGGGGGAAACACTTGTAATTTTTCTAACATTTTCTGATGGTATTAACCTCAGTATTTGAATGGTACATGTTTTTGGTGGCAATTATGGACCTTTAAGCTATACATGACTTTTCAGCAGACTTTACAGTGCCAATCTAGAAAGAGATTACAATAAATGTAGAAAAACGTTTATTTAAAAACAAGTACAAATTGTAACACAAATAGGCAATGTAGTTTGGAAGAATATGACCAGGTCACTAAAACGCCTTCTAAACACAAACATATTGTTCAAGATGCATAGTAGTATGAGTATCAATTTAATAAGAGTATACACGTTCTTATAGTTCTATATCATATGGTACATGCGCACACACACACTGGGAATAATACATTACATTATGTTGTTATGATATTATAGAGATGTTTAATAAATACTAATAACAATACATATGGCGTATTGTGCTTAAAATATTCAGGCCTAAAAAAGGCTATATGTATTTTCATAACTAATCTTTCCCAGTTAATGTGAAGTGATACTTTAAAAAGACGAAATGCCATGTATTGTCGTGTGCATTGTGGCATTTTGCTAACAGCAACAATGTTAGTATCTCGCCCAAGGATTAGCTAGTCAAAAGTAACGAATTCGCCTTTGTAGAGTTTCGGCTAACTTCTTGTTTATTTCTGTGTAACCCGATATGTATAAAGCGGGCGGGGTTTCCATATATATATCCAATGCATCAAGGAACTTCATTGTGTGTCTACTGTACTATCACGACAGAAAATCGAACATCTTTCATTTAGCTAGGCTAGGTTGGACAAAACAACACCAATACCTAGCTAATGTAGCAATGTTAGCCAGTTGTATTGGATTGCATAGCTAGCTACTGTGGCGGGTTTACAATATGTAAGTAATTAGCGATCTACCTTTAAACAGGTAATCGTATTCGTCATCTCTGGTCCCCATTCTCCCGATCGTCTCTCGACCTATCAATGTATAAATGTTTATCCCGCAGATAATCCAGTTTGCAGAAACTGGACGTGTCTTTCCTCCAATCTCTCTCTATCTCTGTCTCTCTGGCCCTGCTAGCTAGCTAAACGATGCTATGCTATGTTAGCATTTACAGCAGCAGCAACTTACACCAACACACACCCAGCGATGGGCGGCCCAACGCTTTACGAAACGCCCACTCTAACCCGGACATTTCCATGTATTACTTGTTTTATTTTCAAGTTGATGATCATGTACATGCTTAAGCAATTCTAAATTTGCAAATATATTAAATTATAACCAATATTCGTTTAATTCAGGTGTATCATATTTTAACTTGTTTTATTTTATATATTATGTTTGTACGGAAGGTTCCATGGTGTAATGGTTAGCACTCTGGACTCTGAATCCAGCGATCCGAGTTCAAATCTCGGTGGAACCTGTGGTTTTTGTCGATCTGGTCAACTGACACCCTGTATGGTACAGATGGGCATAGGGCCTATATGTTGGATAGCACTCTTCTCTGTTCCATGACGAAAAGTAAACTAGTCACGCAAAACCAACATATAGGCTATTGTACAGGCCTATACCTATAGCCAAATAACTAAATAAACTAATTATAGGCCTAACTAAAGCAATGGCCCTGCCGGTATAATATAGCCTAACAGAAAACCAAAAACACATTATAGCGTTACAATTATCAGTCACAATTAGCCTATAGATACCATGGTCTTTGGACAACTGTTGAAAATCGTGTGAAGTAAGTATAGGCCTACTAATTGTAGGCTGCGCCGCTGCGTATGATTTTGTTGTGCTGATTCCACAAACACGCGTGTCTTCATTTTGACCACACTGTGGCAGTAGATAGTAAGTTTTCTCATCCCTGGTTTACTCGCTCCATCCTATGCTCCCACGTCTTTATTTTTGTTTTGTTGCATGGCCATATTTAATGAACAATGAATAGCTTACACAGCCTACTAGAAGCCAAATAAACACACAAATGCACATTCTCACTCCTACTTTATTTATAAGGAAATATCCATCCATCCATCCATCCATATCCGCTTATCCAGAGTCGGGTCGCGGGGGCAGCAGCTCCAGCAGGGGACCCCAAACTTCCCTTTCCCGAGCCACAT
>JAODTR010009406.1:6330-29746 GCA_025399935.1 Amblyopsis rosae | reverse complement strand
ATGAACATTTATAGACGTTTGCGGTGTTTCGAACAGGCATCGACACAGTCAGCTACACGATCATTATGGGCCATAGACTCACACGCCACGCCTACGCCGCATCTGGAAATATCACCAGTTAACATGGTCACCACTTAAACCGTAACACCGGCCACCGTTTGCTGTATAATATTGTACCGAGGAGACATAAATAGTCCTGGAAATGCGCACGGATTAATGAGTAGCATAGGCTATGCTATAAACGCGTTACCCGGCCATATAATTTTAACCAGGTTGTGTTGTGACGTTGCTGCAAGAACAAGCCAGAAGGCTACTCTAACAGGGTTAATTTATTAGGTCCAAAGATACGCAAACATGAGTGACAAGGGGACAGTTTCACCGAAAGAGAAGGAACCTACAGAGAAAAGGGGGCGTGGAAGACCTCGTAAACAGCCGCAGGTGAAAACTTCTGACGTAAGTAGTAACACACTTTCTGGTTTCTAGATTTAAAGCTTGTGTTTTTAGAAGAATGCGGCAGCAGTGATTTTTATTTTTGTTATACGGATTTTTTTGCTGTTGTGTTAAGTTACGCGATGCATTTGTGTTTAAATTCTAACTAAGATATACAGTCACAGGATCGGAGTCACATTTAAGGCTTGAGTGACTTAAGGTGTCATTGATTCGGCTACTTTTGTTCTATTTTATAACTCGTTTATGCTTTAGCTATAACGTACGCTCTACAGAACTTGCAGAAATCCAAGAGAGCTTACTGGTCACGCAGGTTAAAAATGATGTGAAATATGAACTGCATGAACCAGACTCAACCTCATATCCCGCCTCTGCTCTACACTGAATGGCTGGCGTGCTTCAGTCAAACCAAAGTCTGGCTCACATGGCTGTCAGCCTAGTGGGTTTTTGCATAAGATTGCTTGGTTGCTATGAGCTGTGGTTGTAAACAGGAGACGAAATGAGAAACTGATCTGTCACAAACATTGTGCCGTCGTCACAATATAGGCATAGTAGGCTACGTTGTTTTATGCACATTTGCAATCTCCAGAATATGCATTGTAATGAGAAGCAATTATCAACTTTTGGAGGCTAAGGTTATTTCTACAGAGCATTTGTCAACGGGTCAGCTGTCAGCCTACTAGTGTAATGTTAGTAGTTCTAACCTTGAACGGTTAACTGTTTGCGTCATGAGTGTCACGCAATGGTATAGATTCCACATTGCATCATGTGTCAGTTGTTGTCCAGATGGCTGAATTGTGTTAACTAAATTACCATTTGACCAAAACGTATGAATATGAATGTCCAATCTATCTTCCTCAGCTATGGTTCCAGGATATTGGTACAGTAGCCTTAATACTCGTATTGCCTTGTGCTTCAGGAACCCAGTGGGTCTCCCACTCCTAAGAGGCCCAGAGGTCGACCGAAGGGCAGCAAAAACAAGACTGCTACCAAGGGCAAAGTAAGTCAACTCTGTTAGTAATGTTGTCCTTACTAATGGACAAATGCAGGATAATACTGCACCCACCCACCCAGTCAGGAAGATCTCTTTTATGGATTAGCTGCCAAATTCCACCAAATTTGTGCTAATCTGACCCCCCCCCCCCCCCCCACACACACACAGAGCGCTTCCTCTGGACTATAACGGTAGCTAACTAACATTTCTAAAGGATATCCTGCTGTATTTTATGCTTTATTGGCTTAACTGTAGGCTGGTAACCGCTGCTTTCCTCTAAAGGTTTCAAAATACCCATTGGAGGAAAGCAAATGGGCTCAGGGTTTCCGCTGTAATATCTGTTTACTTTTTAAAACATTTTTTTTTTTGTTGAGACTCTCATGTACTTCCTCTGCTCCAGCTTCCTGCAGCTTGTCGTGCGTAGTGTGGTGCAGGTGCAGAGGCCACAAGACTGTTTCCAAGCTGACACTAAGCACCCCCACCACTACACACAGCCCTAGTTCTTCTCTCCCTGTCATCTCCATAGCAACAGCTGATTTCTCCCTTGCTCCAGCCTTCGAGCTCCTCTGCAGGCTCTGTCTAAGATGCGGTGTGTGTGTGTGTGTGTGTGTGTGTGTGTGTGTGTGTGTGTGTGTGTGTGTGTGTGCGTGTGCATGCACGCAGCATATGCGTGTATCTACGCATACATGATATATATATTTCTAAGCTGGTAGGGTTTGTCTCTTGCTCAGTTTCACCAGCTGTCTCTGAGCCTCAGACCAGGTGGCCAGCGAACTGGAGTGCCCTGTTTGCAGTTCCTGTCGGCCTTCCAGATAATGGCCAATGAACCCATTGCCCTTTTCCATCTGGCTGATTATAGGTTGTACTGCCATCTGCAGGCAGTGAGGGACATTCCAGTTTTCACATTTTCAGTTTATTTTTACCAAGAGATGATGATGATGATGATGATGATGATAATAATAATAATAATAATAATAATAATAATAATAATAATAATAATAATAATAATAATAATAATTCTGGTAAGTGCAGCGCCACATTGACAATCTAGCCATATTTGCTTATCACATGTGTCAAGGAAAACAGAATTTGGGACAAACATCCAAGACTTTTCTTTTGGTGCTTCCATGTAAAAGCTTTTAATCGTCTTGTTTTTGTAGAAAGTACCCGTAGCCACCTCTGCAGGAGCCAAACGCAGGGGAAGACCCAAGAAGGAGGAGGTGGGTTTATTTGTTATGAGATGCAGCGTTGCGTATTAAGTTATTCACTTTTTGTAACTTCTGAAATTACTGAAAAACAGCAATGATGGAAAGATGTAATGCTGTTTGGCAGGAAAAGTGGTCTTGTAGCATCAGTGGTGTGTGTGTGTATAAGTAGGTTCGACGTACCGCAGGAGTCACTGGTTGCATTAGTCAGAGCGGAACCTTTAAAAAAAAAAAAAAACCTTTTTCTCATTTTTATGAATGAACATCTCAGGAATTAAATGGGAGGTGGTGCCTCATGAGTCATCACTCTTATGAATCACTAGATTCAAAACAACCATGCCTCACTCTAGTGGTATTTATATGACAGTAGTTTATTAAGGAGATGTAGAACTCATTGTGTCTAATGTTGTTACTTGGTATTCTACCAGAACTAAGGCATGAGTCATTAGCTGTTCAATGTTGTTTTTCATGTTTATACATTTTTTTTTTGTGCAGGAGGAAAAAAAGGAATCCCAAGAATCATCGGAGGAAGAGGATGAGGAAGAGCAGTAATTCACAACTCTCACTACCTCGCTCAACATACTGACTTAACTGTTAACCAGATCCGGGCTGTATCTTCAATACCAGTGCCACCACATCATGATGACAACCAGGCCTTCTACCCAAAGAAGGGTTAACACAGTATATAAATCTCCTCATGCTACAGCACTGGATAAACGGACCTTTCTCAAGTATATCTATCAAAGAATTGACATGGCAGGTTAACAGTACTTTGTCTGTCATGTTACTGCAAGTCTTTTATACTGGACAAAAGTGCTCAGAGGAGCGTGGACTTTCCTTCTCCTGAATGATGGTTTCTACTAGGACTTTTTTTTTTCCCTCACTGCTTAATATTGCTTGTTCCTGCATCTGAGATGGTAGGGCATATAGATTTTCTCCATGTTTTGTACTGGACAAAGGTGAATTTTACCTAATATTTGCTGTGTTTTTTTGTGTGTGAGTGAAGTGGATTTATTAAACTTATCTTTTACATCTTATTTTTTTAATGGAGGGGTGAGCTTTTAGATTACTAGGTAATTAATTATAGA
Source organism: Amblyopsis rosae (assembly GCA_025399935.1). Lineage (NCBI taxonomy): Eukaryota > Metazoa > Chordata > Actinopteri > Percopsiformes > Amblyopsidae > Amblyopsis > Amblyopsis rosae. The sequence continues at coordinate 26,012 of JAODTR010009406.1, read as the reverse complement.
ATTATTCACTTCTGTGTGTAACTGAACCCTTATTTCACTAGTAGAGAATGACACCACCTTACCCATCAGAAATTAGTTCTAGTTTCACACAATACTATTAGTCTCTAGTGACATGATGAAATGTTTGTGTGTGTGTATAGTCAGGTCAGGCTGGCTGTTTGTGCTTTTTATTTTTATGACCCTCTTGGTCACATACCATCAAAACATGAGTGCTGCTCATCATGACATTAAAAGCTCAACCTACTGGCTTTAGGCAAACAGTCGAAGGATCGGTAGGCAGACTTTTGGACGGCAACAGTCACTTTTCTTTTTTTTCCAGTTTTGTTTTTCAGGGAGCTTTTACAGCTGTTACATTGGTGGCTTCATGTGATCTCAGTTTCTACTATGCTTTTAATGTGTACAACCAATTCACTGAATGCAATTGGCCAAACAATGACTTTGATTGTCAGAGGATAGTGGCACTACTATCCAATAAGACTACAATTTTCATTCCATTTTCTCTCATGGCTTCAGTTAGTGTGTTTTGTCATAACGTAGTGCAAAAACAAATGTGTTCTTTGGTCTTTCAAGTGTGTCCTGGGCTAGTTGCTACAGGAGAAATGTTGTGTATTTTTAAGTGTCAGGGAAGTCTTTGTCACAGTACAATTACTGGGTTGTTTTTTTTTCTCTGACCTGAGCTGCTACAACTTTAGTTACGAAACCCGGAAAACTGCAAGCAGGCACTCCATAGCCTGGAATCTCATACCTCTCAACAATGCCTACTTTACATATATTTGCATTTAACTGGTTTCTGTTGTTTAATGTAACCTCTGGCCAGAGTTTTAAAGATTAAGTTTCTTTTTTATATATATATATATATATAATTAAACTGACTGTAATGAGGTATTCTGAGATGACTGTCTAGTTTGTGATGTGTGTGTGCGTGTGTGTGTATACATTATAGGTACACCCACTGCTTGTCTTGTTCATGAACGGAGCTTACAGGTTGTTTAACGTTAAGTCAGGGAAACCTGTCAGCTGACTGTGGTCGTTTAGCAGGTATTTCTCCATTTTTAATAAAACTGGTGCACTGAATTGTTAGTTCAAAAATGCATGGACTTTCTTTTTTTCTTTACAGACTATTGTCTCTTTAATTTTTGTTCATCCTGGTGTTTAGCCTCACATGGCTCAGCCGGATTTCATCCAGCCAGATCATTTCATATTCATCAGTCTATTATGGTATATTTGCATTTAAAAAGCCCTCACAGGTTCATATACTGTAAAGTCAAAAGGATGTGGTCTTATTTTTTATGTACAATGTCTAACTGTACAATGTCTATATTTCTATGGTGACCTATGAACATTTTTATCCAGAGATGGTCAATAAAGACAATAATTTACAGTTACGGTAAAAGCAGTGTGTGATTTTCAATTGCTTAAAGGAAAGATTTAGTGATGATTTAGTACTTTATTTGCACCTAACACATTTAATGCACTTCAAAAAGTTATCCAGTCTCGATGAGGGTGCAAACCTAAATAACTGAGCACTCAATGTTCAGTATTTTGGATGTTGAAATTGAATAAGAATACAATTATAAAAATGAATAGCTAACTTGAGTGGTGTAACTCCACATCATATACCAGTTAAATTCCAACTACATTCATATCCAGTACGCCAGGTGAGCAAAGAGCAATTATACATATAACAATCATAAAGGATGGGGAGCATAGCTTTGGTTTCCTGAGTCAGAACACAGTCAGAACTATGGCATTCATCAAAACAGACTTCAGCTGTAGGTACATTAACGTTGGTGCCATGCCTTTCAAACAGTACATTTTTAGAATGCTAGTCACAACTCAGCAATGGGGATGAGAGGAGAGTGGTGTAGCTCACGCACAGAACTCACTTGTCATAGCATAGACGAGTCATAGGTATTTGGCTAAAGATACCCTGGTTGTGTTGTAGGTAGTTCAATTGATTTAGTCAAATTAGATTATAAAGGCTGCTTGAACATAATGTTTCAGGATCACTCAACTGTGAAATACTCTAATTTCAGGCTTATCCTATCTCAATGTCAACATTCAATGAGAAAAGTAAGTAAAACTGCATCTTTGTAAGGCTCATTTCTCTTTTGTAATGATTAAACACCACACTATAAAATGTTAATAAATAATTACAAATAAATAACTTCTAAATGCTGCAGCTGACAGATTGGCATCAACATTTTACAATAAACAGCTGCTCAAAATATTAAAAAAAAATATATAACAAGAGAAACCGAAGACATGCTTGTCCTTATCAACATTATTGAATGCCTTCCCAAGCTATCTGTGGGATATGGATATATCCACCAATTCTCAGAATTTGGCAGTACTGCCAAATTCTTCATCATTCTCATGCATTGACATCTTTTGTCAGAAGGGGGCGCCGCTGTTGGTAAGATCTTGCCCATCCCTGTACAATCTGGGAACATAAATCAACACAAACCTGTAATGCAGTTTATATGATTGTGATGCAGCAAATTAATTTAGTATACAAACCCATTTCTATTGGAGATAGTATGGAAAATGCTAATAAAAACTCAATGTGATTTGTAAATTACATTCAACCTGTATTACTGTATATTGGAAACAATACAACAACACATTATTCTATGGATTACACCGTGACTTTAATTGTTTTGTGAAAATATATACTAATTTCAAAACATATGATTCCAACACACTCCAAAAAAGTTGGGACAGTTGCGTTTACCACTGTACATCATATTTCCTTTACTTACACTTATTAAATGTGTGGACACTAAAGACACACATTTATGAAGTAGAATCCCCCCCCCCTCCATTATTTAGGTATTCAAGTGCACAATTGTACAGATCCTTTGTTGCCATATTTTGTGCTTGATTATGTCAGCAACAGGTGCTGCACACATCTAGCACCTACTCCTTATGCAGTCAATGCTATTTGCATTGTCCTAATGGAACATTCAGACATGTCCTGGAAAAGACCACATCTGGACAGCAACATATGTTGCACCAAAATATTGATATGCTTTCTCCATTAATTGCACTCGCAGATGTGTATGTTACCCATGCTATCAAAACTGACATACCCCTTTACCATGACAAAGGATTAGAACAATTAAAGTCACAAGGTAACATAAAATAATGTGTTGTTGTATTGTTTCCAATATAGCACATGTTGAATGGACACTTTGTTTAGTTTTTATTAGCATTTTCCATACTGTCCTAACTATTTTGGAAATGGGTTTGCATTTCTGTCACCCAACCCAAAGATATGAAACATTGAATAATATGTGCAGTTGGGATAATGTAATGTTCTAACAAAACTGCATTGCCCTCTAGTGTCCATATGACAATATAGGTTTTACTGCAGGGGTGGATCTTTTATGATGCATTAGAATAGGCCAAATCTAAAACAGGGATCAATGCAACTTTTCATTAGCACACATATTCTGTTAAATTGCATACCATCTTAACTCTTACACAAGAGTTAAGATGGTATGCAATCAATACTCAAATATGTTCTGATTAGGATATCTTAAAAGTATTTGATTCAAAGATGTTATTATTACATTTACAAACTTTACACACACTTCGTCTGAATGGAATGAATATACAAATTTCTACACGGTCTTCTACAAAAACAAGCATTTCATTTGAAAGAAATTCAAGTCAAATATGCAGCGTAATCTTGTGTGTTGTGCAACAGTCCTTGAATTGTGTGTAATCGTTTGACAGCAGATTAACTAAATGTTGCAAACTAACTGTTCCAGCTGCTATACATACCCCCACACCCAACCAAAGGATATCACATCAGCTTGTTTCAACCATTGCAACATACCTTAGTATCTTCCTCTCTCCACAACATCTCTTGTTCAGCTTCATTCAGCTCCTCTGATGGATCATATGTGTAAACTGGCAAAAGCTGGTGTCGAAGCCTGTCTATTCTGTGGAGCAGAACAAAATACGTAACAGAGATTTAACAGACTTAATTGGAAATTGAATATAATTTAAATTGCACATCTATTTTATGGAACAATGCATATTATGAAAGGCTAAACAATGTACCTTCGTTTTTTACGTATGTACATGACCTAAAACAAATAAAATATGCATGTTAGTACACAGATAGTACACATGAAATGATAAAGAAAAGTTTCTAACATGCTATTTCCAACTAACATTACATTACATTAACATTATTATTAAAACTAATTACAGAATGCAGCTGCAGAGGACAGTGGCAGGGTGTCATGAGTAAACAACAGCTATGTCAGCACTGCAAAACTGCCAACATCAATAGAAAGCATCCTACAAAACACCCAAACACTCACCACCGCTGCGGCTATGCCGACGATGGTTATGAGGAAAAATGGCACCAGTACATAGCTGACTGCTACATCTCCATCTATGATGGCAGGGGGTTGAGTGGTGCTGTTCATTGCATATGGTCAGCTGAGGTACAGTAACACAGGGCGGGGCTGCCTGTGTTGGGCCAACGTGCTTTACAAGCAACAATGAGGAAGAAACTGTAGAGCAGTATTCTCAAGTTTTTTTCATCTTGTTCATGCCTCATCCTTGTCGTTCATGTGACTCCCACATGTCTCTGCCCTTCCTAAACTGTTAGACTTTTGTGTTGAAGGGGATAGGACAGAAACAAGACTTTCAACATTGCTGGCTTCATCCCTTTTCTGAAATATAGCCTTTTTATTGATGTATAATGTTAGTTGTATGCGAATGTAACGTCGCCATTATTACAAGACTTTACGATTCAAGTTGACATTTGTTTTATATTTACATTTACATTTTAGTTAATGAGTAACACATATGTGACAGGAAGTTGTAGCAAACAATATACTTGCTTATACTCTAGCTGTGCTAGATGTGATTCTTGATGTTCTCATGCATTTGCCACCATTACCGACCCTACCTGGGTAATACGGTATTATAGCTACCGTACTGTATCAAGTGACAGATGATTGCACAGTACTGTATTTGGTTAACTTTGGCTAAGGCTAATAAAAAATGACGAGATAAGAACTTGCAGCTGTTTGTTATTATTAGCAGTGTTGCTAATATTTGCTTGTACCATATGCGTTCTGTCTCAGAATGCTACCGTACGGTCGGTACTCAATTATTATTGTACTTAATGGCTAGCTAACGCTATTTATGCTAGGAAATAAGCCTGGCATGCAGTTCAACGTCATTTCGTAGAATCAAACCAGCTTCGTTGCAAGATGTACATATATAAAAGGATACTCACCGTTATCGTGCATAATCTATACAGTTCATGTAAAAGTTGAAGTTAAAAACGGAACCCAGAGTGAGTTTGTGTCACATGACCAAGCAACCCGTGACGTCACATACAGACGGGCAATTTAAAAATAACCGTGAAATGCTAAATAAATACTTTATAAACACACGTATGTCTTCTCGTATCTTCTCTATTCACGCGTAAGGGTGAAGTCGATATATTTTGATATTTTATTGTTCTGCAAAATTATACAGTGAATCAAAGCATTTCGGTGTCAATTCACTGTTGTTGCAATGTTATTATATCAACGTTAGGTGTCGCCAACACAAAGCAGATATCACTAATAAAGCGTTGTAGGCCAGAGGTATTCAACAGGGGGTTTGTGACCCATAGGGGGGGACCTTAGAGTTTCTGCTGCAGGATCTGCCAAGTTATTGGGAAAAAAACGTTTCTTTCAAAAATAAAAATGTCAGAAAGTATGCATTGACATACAACCTAATAAGCTATTCATATATGAATATGTTAACTATTTTAACGATTTAACATTGTATAGGCTGCAGTACATAATTACAAAATACATTGAAATAGGCCACTGATGAGGCAGATTAAAAAATAGGTAGGCTTATTATAGGTGAGTATTCCACACAACAGATGAATGTGCAATATTACAATACATACAATAGATAACTATTAACACACAATACATTGGTACAGTATACTCCACCTTTATGACTAACAATATGCAAATTATTATTTTTTGTGTTCTTCCTACGGAATCTTAGAAATGTGAAAAAATATCCATAAATTGTATAATATATCAGGAGCCATTACTGGCTAAAGAGGTGGCTAACCTATAGCTGATCAGAATACAGGACTAGGAAAGAGGCTGATATACTATTACGTATTTAAAGCAGATTGTTTACGCCTCAAAACAAGAAAATAAAGTGTAGCCCATATAAAAATATATAAAAATGTACCTGTATATTAAGTAAACAATCATTATTACATTTATGAAAAAAGTGTGCAGGTGATATACAATTAAACAATTAGCATAATAGTAGAAGATATATGGCGTAAGATACGGTATAGGCTATACTTTGCATCAATCAATGATAACTCTTTCAAACTGTAACATACATTAGTTTAAACTCTTTCAAAATTTGATATAATATATAGCATAGAAATCAGTTAAATTATTGTTCTCAAAGACTCTCAAAACATGTATTTTACCATACCCAGTAAGAAAATGGCAGATGTGACTTATTGCTATAATGCTGGTTTGAGATGAGTCTATAGGGAAAATGTCTTTGTGACATTCTTCTAGAGAATAGTGCTGTGCCACTAAAATGGTGGCTCATCTTGAATGAGTCAAAAACAAACAGACCATTAGAGTACTCTATATGCAGGCTATAGGGCAAAAAGAATTTAGTTTGAAGCATACAAAATTGAAATATCATGGATCCTGACTGTCCAGATAATTGCAACTTCATCATGGTTTGAGAAAAACAAGTTGTTGTAGGTCTGCTTAGCTGCAGCCCCTTGCCTTCAACTGACAGTATAGGCCTTGCAGTAGAAGACTACAGTATACTCATACCCCAGGAAGATAAAAAAATATACCAACTTGATATAATGTGAAACAGCATGCTCTGGGTAGGCCTGTTTGTTTCTTTAGACTGGTTTACCTAGTTATTCTGTCTTAATGTACATGCATGCTAACCCATGCTGACTTACCTTTTTCTCTCCTTTTGGGTTCTTCTTTCTTCATATGGATGTTCTGGTGTCTTTCTCTTCACTGTGAGAGCTGCTCACAGTGAAGCCCTCATGTCGGCGCACTTTCAGTTTGCTATGAAAAATCTTAAGAAGACCAGTCACATCTTGTGTGGCTCCAAGAATATTAGTCAAGACATAAATGGGACGGGATAGCTAGATGGCAGATTACAATAACATTTCCAATAAAACTATTTTAAGTAGTCTGTCATTTGCATATCAAGCAACACATCCATGTAGGCTATTCAGCTTTCATCGGCTTGTCAGAAACGTCAACAAACTCAGCAATAGATATTTATTTGTTAGAAACAAATAAGACATTTTTATTTCCTAAAACTAGTTTTACTGTCAGCGTTTGTGTAAGTGTTTTGCTATGGAGCATTGGGCTTCTAGATAGAAACAGTATTTTAGAACAGTGCAAAGCCAGTGATTGACTTAGTGAAAAATCAATTATCATGTTTGCTGTAGGTATAGTTCATGACTATATCTCTCAAATGACCAGTTGTTTGGGCCTCACTTGGGAGGGTCCATACATTTAGAACCGGATCTTTTGTGACCAGTGTTGGGCTGTTACTAGTTACTAGTAAATAGTTACTGTAATATTATTGCTTTTTCCAGTAACTAGTAGTGTAACAAATTACTATTTCCAAAATGGTAATATTACAATGACTAATCCAAGCAATGCTGCATTACAAGAATGAGATATCTGGTCCTAGCAAACTTAGGGTAGGCTAATTGAACCAACCTGTCCAATCATCTGGTTTGAGAGGCTGCAATGTTTTCACTTTACTGATTGTTGACTCCTAAGGTTCATCATTGTTCCAATTAAGGATTACATTCAAACATTTTTCAGAATGGGCAAGACAGGGTAGTGATTGTGAAAGTAATATAGAAATGTAACTAACATTTATAATTATAAATAATTACTTTTAATAACCAGTAATAATTATAGTAATCTTATTACTTTTTGAAGGAGTAATAAGTAAGTAGTAACGTATTTCAATTCCTGAGTAACTTGCCCAACACTGTTTGTGACTAACCCAACACTATTTGAGTTAGGTAGCTTAATTTATGCATTAAATCTGGTAGGTAAACCACACTGTACAATTACGATGATTGTAGCCTATCCATTTAGGCAAAAACACATGACTAAAAGTAAAATGGTGCAGTGTACAATCTTAATGCAGACATGAGCTCTGCCTGAATGTTCCCACATTTCAAGTCATGATCTGTTATTCAGGTAATCCATCCTATAATAGTTTCCACGTAGGCTGTAGGCTAGCTGGCTTCGTGAAAAATACACAGTCTGCATTGTATCTTAAAAATACACAGGCTAGGCCTATGGGTATTATTTCAGCAACAAAACATATTCTACTCAAGAAATTGTAAGCACTACTCATCCTCCTCGGGAAAACAGCATAAAACCAGTCTGATGGTGAAAACTGCCTCTACGATTCGATTTAGTATCTAGACCTACAAATCGGAACAAATCGTGGACATTGCAATTTCAAAATAGGACGGTCAACATGTTACCATGCAAAATACAGTGACAACTTGTACCATTCTCCTAATCACGTTATGGGATGAATGCGTACAGTAAGATACAGCACATTAGTCCGTCGGCAAATGGTTTGTTTTGTAGTCAGTGCCAGCTTTCTTTTGTTCCAGCGAGTTCCTCCTCTGCAGCTGAGTGCGTGTGGGCGTTAAGTGTGGACCACGCCCCCGCTCGTGTCCTATTGGTTCAGAAGAAGCCGGGAGAAGAGTCACATTTGGGGCTCCCCCTGTTCTCTTAAACTGTATTAATAATTAAAAAATGTTACCACCACAATATAGCCTAACCTGTTTAGACAATCTCTTGAAATATTTGTCTCTAAGCACTCACTTACTTATTATAGTCGATTGCAATGTCTTGCAATGCTGTTTAACTAGATAAACGATATCTTTCCCTGGGATATTCTGCATGCAGGTAATGAATCAAACAACATAGGCTACTATACTAAAACTAAACATTACATTCAGGCCATATTTATATTGCGTTATTGTTGACTATTCCCGTCGTCCATAGTATACGGCCATCCCCCAATGCGCGCCAGTACCTTGGAGCTCCCCCTTGCTGCTTGCTTCGTGATCTCGTGGATGCAGTGTCTTGCAGAGAACGGAGGGTCACCTTCTGTAAATTCAAGGGAGATAAAAAAATATATATATATTGCAGCATAGGTTTTTGGAGAGTGTCTCCTCACCATAGCTGGTAAGTCGATCTGGGTGTAATCTCAGCACAACACATTCGTTTTGAAAACAACTATGCGTCTTTTTTGCAAGAAGCAATGGAAGGATAAAGGAATATCTCATCATTTCATACCGTTAAGATAGCTTTCTGCTCCTTCTCTACCATGGTGATCATGAGGGTATTTACACATTTAGATATAGGCCTATTAGCAATGTTGCTGGATAATGTGACTGTTTAAGCCATGTGCATGTCATTTAAATGTGTAGCCTATAGATTGTTCTCTCTGCACATTTCAATGATGAAGATCGTTTTGTATTTCTATTTCACCTGCAGTGTTTAAGTTCACATGCTATGTCGTTATTCTTCTTTATAGATTATGTTAGTAGAAAATGATGCTCCATGGTAACCGTTGCAGGTGTTTGATTTCCATCGAATTGTTTTTCATGGTGGAAAATGTGTGCTTTTCACTAGTTATGAAAATCATATCCTTTCGACAAACATATTACGAACCATACAAACTGTAGTCTACCACACATACTAGTTGTAGGTCTAAACCGCAATCTTAAAAAAGGTGTTCAAGGTTGACAAGGTTTGCCATTTTATATTTCCTCATTGCGCCAATATCATAAACAAGACTAGCAGTAGGCTTTTATGAATGAGGTCGATCGCCGATGCCCAAACATAATGGATGTTTAGGGTAGCATATAGATCTTCGAACTGGGACGAATTCGCAGATTCCATTTGCTGTATATTTGCGAAATGGTTGCGAATATTAATGAGAGCACTCCTCTCTAACGTTATGTAATTGCTTGTCACTGCACAGCGAGAAGCCATCATAGTCATTGTTTCTATCTGGCAAAGCAACGCTCAGGCATAAACGCACAGAAGGATTCGTTTTATATAGCCCATGTATGCCTATGCAAAATTAAAGGCTAAACAGGCTAACATCAAATCTACCCACGAGATCGAAATGGCCAAGTTAATTTGACATGCAATTTCTTTAAAACGTCTCTGTTGGAGTTCATGTTCCCGTTAGGCTATAGTTTCAATGGGTTGGAAGAAGGGAGCAGGTTAACTAGAGGACATTGTTGTTGACCTATAGTGCGGTGGACTACTTGTATGACATCACTGTTAACACCACAGGCCGTTTTTCTTTCTTCCATGAGGAACATTTCATTTAGTTTTTTAACGAGGATGAGTTAAAGGACTGCTCATGGAGCTGCCCATGGTTCTGAATTTAGTATGCTACTTCTGTGTTGAATCGTTGGAAGGCTTGTCTGTCAGCAAAGGTGCCCTGAAGAGACTGCCTCTCTGGGGCAATCCCATTATATTTGTTAAGGGGAACTGTGTAGCCTACATGCAATTTATTAGCTTTAGCTTTAACTTTAACTTTATCTTATCTTAATTATTCTTTGTTGCTAGTCTATCTCAATTCATCAGACCGTGTAATAGAAGTAATGCACAGCAGTGATGGCTTTAGATATTCCAGATACAGTATATGCTGATCTTCATTTGGCATCGTGTTTCACCTTGGAGAAGGATTAACAACACTTGGGGAATTATGTGATCTATTGGGTTTATGTTTTAATCATTTTACACGTGTTTCTCCATCTACTGTATCACTTTCAGCACTAAATTGAATGCATTATTGGGCTGCATTTCTGTAATAACATTAAGAAAATGATATGATACATAATTAATATTGACTGAGATGAGTAGTAAAGAAATCTGTTTTGTAAAATAATACTTTAAAATGTTAACAATAGTTCTATGTGACGTTGTGATTGTTTCTTTATTTTTATATATTTCTTATTGCACATAACAAATCATTAGATTAAGTAATGGGTTTGAGAACTCACTCAGACTTTCTCATGACCACTAAATTACATTTCCCTCATACATTATACAATAAACTGTAACCGTGGGAACTGCTTTTGGTAGGACCTCATTAGGTGAGAGGCAGGATGAAAGTGGCACCACCTGTGGTTATTATCCTGCTCTCGTTACCTGCCGTAATCCAGCCCTATAAGACTCACCATGGGCACCTAGGGATCCTTTGCCAATTTTGTGTTGCACATCCTACTGGAGAAATGTTGTTAGATGACCTGTGTGTTGTCATATCTTCAGCTTTTGGTTTGGGGGGGTTCCTTTGCCCGTGGGGACAGCACAGTGGTGTGGGACAAAAACATATTTTTATGCACTGGCTGTTGTGGGGGTAAAAGGCTATAGTGCTTTGTTAAAATAGGAAACAGTGGTGTCTGACAAGCTGTGAAAACAACAGGCGACGTGAGAACTGTGATTCTGATAGACAGTCTGCCTCATTTTATTTCTCAATGCAGAGGACTGCATGCAGAGACAATACCTATACTGGTGACCAGTCATTATATTGATCGATAGATCATAGATCGATTGATCGATAGATAGATAAACAGATAGATAGACAGATAGATAGATAGATAGATAGATAGATAGATAGAAGTCAAATCTTTCTAAGAAAGATTGATAGATAGATGTGTATGACTCATATACAGTATCTATCATCCTATCAATCCCTCCATCTATGTCTATTTTCCATCCATATATCTTCATCAGAATACAACATATTGGATTAGTAATAGGCCTATTGGTTTGCACACGAGGCATTTGACAGAAAACAGGGATATAGTTATGTAGGCTATGTCATTCTGAGTGACCAGACATGCCTTCTCTGAATCAATCCTTGTGTTTAGCTCATAGTTAGCAGACTGATTGTCACTAGCTTGGTTTACATGAACACTTTTGTCTTTTAGCAATGGAATCTTTCGGGTTACCTGTTTACATGGAATGTCATCTAATCGGGCCTGGTGTTCACATGTTCTGTCACAATTTATGGGAATAGATGTATAACACGCACACATTTGGCCTCGGTAGGCTATTATAACCTGTCCTGCTAGCAAAAAAGCTTAAACCGACTAGACTCTAGTTTTAGGCACATTGTCGGGAGAGTGAGGCTATTTGTGTGACTGGTTGAGAGATTTATGGCTCCAGGTTAAGTCAGCGTATTAACTCCCATTCACGTCTTTGCACGTGTCACAATTGTCTTGTCCAAACTTTGTACAGGGTCTGTGCAGTATAGCCTATATCGCCTTGTCTCCAAACAATTCGACAACAGTAGCCGGGGCATGCACAGAACACAACCAGGAAGTACTCATGTTGTTTACATGGTAGATTTCTTCTTTCAATCGGGTTATGTAATGGGTTAAACTGCCCCTCTATTTGAAATTTCAATCGGGTTGGGCCGATCTTATGATTGAGGTGTTTACATAGAGCATTTTCTATTCCAATTGGAATAATATGGTCCATGTAAACACAGCTACTGTCAGGAAACTCAAAATGGAGACCTTCTCATGTAATTTATAAATAATTAAACATACTGAACGTTGTTCCCACCATTCCAAGTTCTTTGTCACATTGGTTTTATTGTGCTTAATTGAATACTATTCAACATACAATTTTGAATGGATGGGCCTTCAGGGCATTGTTTTGAACACTAGAGGGTGTGTTTCCATTGAACAGCAAGAGGGAGAGAGGTGAGTTAGAACATTAATGATCCTATCAAGGTATTCTCAGTGAAACAGTTTATCAAATCAAATGCCTGCTGTTATCACAATTTAAATTATTTATAAGAGTTATAAGTGTTAATGGCATAATATTTATATTCAGCTTCAAAAGGAAATGACAGCCTCAACATGTCATGTATTCTGTATAATAACTGTAGAGAACATAGTAGATATAGTCACACAGGGTTTAAGATAACCATGACCCAGCATTTTTATACCATTAAGTTCTATAGAACTGATCAGTGACATATCAGGATCAGATTGTGTCCATATGGAAATTGAAATGTAGTTTTATCAAGTGAATATTTGTAAGTGAAGATGTATTCAAATTAAAAGGCTAAATAAAAGTGGCAAGCTGTAGTACAGAGCAGATGCGCTGTTGCACTGGTGAGGGGGCACACTTGCTCAGTAGTAAACAACATTGGAAAAATAAATAAGCCACACGGGGCCAAACTAAACACAGGATAACAAAAACAAAGTGCATGCCCCACAGTCGGAAACTAAGACTTCTGAAAAAACGTGGTCACATGTGCTCTAGAACCGAGCTGAGGTATAACATTTGTCAAACAGCCAAAGTCTAAAAATTTAACTTAACAGAGAACAGGTGAGACTAATCATGTATTAATGAGCAGAGTCACAAGTCACGATAAACATTCCAGCTACCTTCTGAATGTAATGCCAACCCTGAAGCCTCATACTGTAAACTGTAGTGTCTGCAAAAATAGATCATGTATGAGAATAATGGATGAAAACATGTATGGGAATGCCATTGCGGGTCTTTTGGTTCTTGTTATCTCAGATTATATAAAAGTAATTAAGGGCATGTCATTTTATTATATTATTCTACATTCAATGAATTATAGCCACAGAGCGGTGCAACATACACATAATATCAATATTGTTACATGCTGTTTTACTCCTTATCAACACATCCTAATTCTCAGTTTCTTTCTTTGTTCTAAGGTGGTCTCCTGCAGGGGATAAGAGCACCCTCTAAGGTTTATGGAAGAAGCCTGACCTCCCATTTAGTGGAGAATGTGAGTTGTGCAACGCATCTCAAACTGAGCTCATTTTCCAAGTTACACTTTCTGTGACCCAGACAGCGCTGACAAGTTGTCAACTGATTCTGATTCTTCATACAGTATATGCGTTTTGCTGCACCTGTTAAGCTAGGACAACTGAATAATTATCATATGTTCCTCTGAGTGTATGCAGTGTGATTATGTCAGTGGTACAGAGCGAGTAGATTCACATTCCAGGCACAAGTGCCTTGTATAGTGGGCACTGTTCATTTGTGAAATTAAGTTTTGCATACATAGTTCTGCCACATAATAGCACTTGTTTATTTCTTTGTCACACGTCTAATCATGTCTTTATTTGACATCTTCAAATAGGATTCATAGAAACTGTCTGGCGTTGGACATTGGTCCTACACGGCCAAACTGAATATGCGCATACTTTTCAAGATGTTGCCAAATATGTTTATTTTAGACCACCTTTATTCAGATACATGTAAAATGCATATGTATACAGAGCATAAGCAAATAATGGGGTCAGTCCCGTATCGTAATTGGCATGTGGGTATTAGAGGTGTATAAGTAGTGTGTATAAATAGGCATATAATGTGATTATAGCCCTGGTCCTTCAGTTGACGCCTTGCATGTGAGTGAACCTGCACTGATGATGGCTTTTTTACCTCGGATGCCTTCAGAATATTCAATTACATGGAATGGTGCAAATATTGGTACACACTGTCCTATTGGCCCATCTGCTTTGTATTTCTAATGAGTACTTATCATAGACATTGTTCTACATGATGTGTCATAGTGGGATTGTTTGTGTTTCTTATGGAGAAGGAAAGACACTGCTGAAACTCGATACGAATAAATTAAGAAAATCAAATGGAAAACCCAATTTAAATATGAAGTGAATTTATAAAAGATAGTGAGTCACGCTCACACTGCCTAAATCGGCCCTTCCTTCATTATAATTCTCTCTCTCTCTCCTGCTCACACACACATTGTCTTAGATGCAGCATCAGTGTTCTATGCAGTTTCTGCCCACTAAACGTTAAGACGGTGGAGCTGTACACTCCCAGCTTTACTATTGCCTCACACACTTGCTTCCTCCCCTCCCCCACTTCCGCCGTCCACTGCGGCCATCGTGAAAGACTGGACAGGAACTGGGAAGGCCTATATTCCTTCCATTCACTATCCATCTGAGCCAGTGAGCAGACCCAGCGTTAGGAGTTGGTTAATTCCAATATGTCTGTGTACCCCTCTATATTCTCCTGTCGTTCTCTCTCTCTGCACTCCCTCGCTATCCGGACAGTTGTATTCCTTTCTCAATCTCTTGTGTCGCCCTGAGGCTTGATAGTTACATAACTACTGCACCAACACTGTGTCAGACTGGAGCCCGGACTAGCGGGTGTCGTGACAGGTTACTGGGATGCATCCAGTTTGGCTTTTTATAATTTAAATTTTTACGTGTGTGTGCGTGTGTGTGTGCCTGAGTGTGGACAAGCTGTTCCTTCCAATTGCCAAGATTCAAAATGCTTAAAATCAGAATGAAGGCTAGCTTGATTGAGGCAAAGCTTGGCTGTGCAAACCTGCAAATTAACAGCTTGTTCCAATTTATACTCTCTCTCTCTCTCTCTCTCAGTTTATGTTTAAAGGTTTGTCTGGATGCTATAACATAATTTAATTAGGCAGAAGGTTAACATTGTCTTGTGAAGATGGAAATGCTGGTTGACAAATACAATCTCAAGCTATTATTAGGCCCAGTAAGTACGTCCATATTGTAAGATTTGGCCACTGCTTCTCCATGTTGGTGACATCAGACAGTTTTGCTCTGGGTTGTTATATTGGACAAATCAGTTGGTGGTAGTGGGGTTGTTTAGTTGCTAAGATCTTCAACCTTTTAAGCAACTCTAGTGCCTAGCTAAAGTGTCTGAGCAATACGTTGTTCTAGAGCTTGACCTCTGTGGGGAGGGAGTTAAATGGAAATTGAATTTCCTCATAGGGATCAATGAGGTTTTACATTACTGTTGCTGGTGTCACTCGGAATTGTGACCTTAGGCAGGAAGGGGTGAATTATTGCTTGTTCACCAAGCTGCAGTCCTGAAAGACTACTTACACAGTAACACTGAGAATGTTATGGTTGGAGAGGAGGACAGCTATTTAAAATGAGTTATATAAGGTATTTTGAAACATATCTTCAGAACAGTAAATGCTAGTATCTCACATATTTTTCCTCATAATCCAGACATTCTGCTGAAGAGATCGACATATGGCTTGTGTTATTGCGCCTAGCATGGCTGGTACTACACGGCAACAAATTTGGACATAAAAATATGCCAAGCACAATGGACTCTATGGTTCTGAAAACAGCATAATTTATATTATGTCAAATCTTCAGAACAGTAAATGCTAGAAACAAATTTTCTCCCCCACATAATCCAGACATTCTGCTGAAGAGATCGACAAGCATGAGAATTAGTGGTTTACAATGTCATTTAGAACCGTGGCATTTTTGACCATGACCAAACTTGTGTTGTCATTGACATATGGGCGAATGCATAAGTGTGGAGAAAGCATGGCAAATAATGGTATCTTGCTCATGCTTGAATGTGTATGTTTTCTGTATATTCTGTTATGTACAGCATATTCATGATTATCACGATAATGGACATTCACTACAATACGATTATTGTCAGTATTTTTATTGTAATAAACTTTTTATTTATATTGTGATAAACTATAATATCGTACATTGGACTATATGGCTGACTGTTTGCAATATTTTACAACCACGTTCTGAATTCCTCCATATTCCATGGTGGAATAGGAGTGTGCATGTTTGGTCAGTGAGTTTTCCTGATTTGGATGTAAAATGGAAAGGCTCTGCAGAATGATGAAGGCAGCTCATATGTGAAATACTACAGATTGTATTGTATACTGAATGAGCAGCAAGGACTAATCTTGGCCTGTTTACGCCAGAGTCCCTCCCACTCTTACAGTAAATCCCAGAACAGGAAAATCTCCCCTGCACCCACTGTTGTGTAAGGTGTTGCATTGCACCACCGTTTAGTTATGGTAGGGCTATATACCATCTCTGCATTCGTGCACGGGCTGGTTTTATTTCCAAACCTATAGCTGGCAGCCCGCTCGTTTTCAGGGGGCGTTTACATGTGGAGTTATGATAGATTGAATGTTAGATTATGAAGGTGGTGCGGTGGGCTCTCTCTCACACTCTCCCCTATCTGAGTCAACACAGTCAGTTCGGATGTGACTCTCCCATCCCACGGAGGGTTCTTCCAAGGCTGTCCTTGTCCCCCTTGTTGCCGCCACCTCGGTCTCGCCTGCGTCTCCTCTTCCTTTCTCAGGCCTTAGCTGCCCACCTTGCTTTGTCCCGCAGTACAGCCAAGCACTGTGTGTTTAAAATTCTCATCTGTGTGTGTGTGTATTTTAAATGCATGTCTCTCTCTACCCTTCCTCTTGCTGAGCATGTGTAGGCACGCACGTACTGTCGCGGCAACCCGGGGGCAGAAAAGTGTGATTATCAGGGCATTGATGCACATTCAACGAGTGTAGCTTTCAGCCACTGTTCCCAGTCTTGTCTGATTAGCCTACTGTGATCAACCCCTTCCCGTCCCCATCTGCCCCATGCACTTACCATCCGTCACACACTGTCTTAATGAGGGCCTGTGCCCTGTTGTGTTTCCTGTCAAGGGGCTATATGCAAGAGCTCTGTCTCCTGGCTGACAACATGGCTTATTCCACGCGCTGCCACCAGTCTGCTGGGCGCTTGACCAGCGCCCCTGCCATCCTGTCCCTGTGCCGTCACTTGCTTTCTCCCATGGCTTACCTCATCCATTCCCCCTCCCTCCTTCTCTCTTGTATCTCCTTGCAATGTGCGCCCTCTTGTCCAGCCAGTCAGGTGAGGAGGAGTTCTGCTTATCAAAGAGGAGCCACTGACCATTAGAAGCATTGTACGTTTATTCTTTGTGGATCATCATAAATGTATTACAGTGAGGATACAATAAAAAGCTGATCGGTTATGCGGTGAGCAACTTAACCTTTTAGATGGCCTTGTCTGAAGAGCCAGTAGAGACTGGACATGGTTAGAGTTAGAGCATCACTTCTGCAGACAGAAATCATCTGCAGACGGTAGATTTGCATCTTTATTCTCTGGTCCCACCCATCTTCTTGCCAGCCCCTCCCCCTCTAAGATACTCAAGTGGCATATTACAGGATTATCCATCAGCCATTTAAAAACATTGGTTGGTCGGTCTGACTTTGTAACTGGTCTGAGTTTGAGGGTTAACAGAATAATATATTTTTGAAAGTATTAAAAAAATCCATTATTTTGTACACTTTTAATTAGATATGGTCTATAACTAGAGGAGAGGGGCATTGAGAGAGGTTTCTGGGCTTGTGGATATTTTAGAATTTGGGAGTATTGTTTTATTTTTATATAGCGTAATGGAGCCAAACAAGGTAAGAATGATACTCGTCTTAGATTATAAAAAACTGTACTTTTGTATTACCTTGTATTATTTGTGTTTTATTCTACCTTAAAGGCAGAACTAGACCTGCTATATTATTTTAAGATATTGCCTTCTTCAATATGGTTGTGAAGGAATTGATTTTAGTGTCACCATTTTTTCATGGTTCACTGATCTTTGCTTGCTATTTGCTGTCTGGTCTGACACAAATGATAAGTATGCAATATGTTTAGCACAAGAAATAACCCACACCCTCACTAAGCGTGGTGCCGTACCACTGACATCACATCGGGGTCACCTAATTCTGTAATGCTACACTAATGTCAGACATTGACTGGTCTGTTCCATATTCTCCCATTGTGAACGCATAACCTGGTTTCTATCTGGTTTTCTGTTCTATGTGAGCACATAGACAGCCAGACCTGAGGCTGCACACTGACCATTCACATTGAGGAAAAAAGATTTGCAAAAATGAAATGTCTCGAAGCCACTAATATTCATGTCCTAGCGCAATTCATAATTGATCAGTTTTCTGCGTGGACGTTCAGTGTGTTCACTGTCACAGTCATGTATTTCACCAATGTTTTAGCTGGAAGTTATCTTTGAGTCAGATTACACTATAATCCTACTTTTCAAATGTCATGAATCTCTTAATAGTCAATTATGGGTTCTGTTATTGGTTTAAACTTCAAATGCCAAGCTGTTATTGGTGCTGAATGCTGAAATCTTGCAGGAGATGAATTGAAAATGCTTAACCTCCAGAAGGTAATTGGATGATCAGACAAATTTACTCGTAGAGTAACAAAGAGCTGGTTACTAAATTGAACACACTGAAAATGTAAGTTGCAACTGAGGGCCTTTCATGTTACTTTATACAACCTCTGAGGCAGATAAAATAATAATACTTAAACTGTGTGGGCAGTTTTATTTTGTTACTCTAATCATTATTTACAATTTAAACAGTTGAATGCTTTATAATTGTTTACAGTATATGCATTTAACTATTTAAACATACATCCATTATTTGAACCTACATCAAATTGTCTCAATCAGTGGTGTTTGCATATATACGTATTGTGTCAATATGCACCAGAGATGCACACCAACAAGCACAGCTATTGGTCTAGAGCAGTGTCTGGAAGCCATGACAGAGCTCTACAGAATGGCATGATGTGGTGGTGAGTCTATACCACTGTTTCAGACCAGGCCAGAATATATGGAGTATGCTATAGCTAGGACCATAACTAGGTTGACCACTGTTTCTAAGGCATAGCTAGGACCATGGCTAGATTGACCACTGTTTCTAAGGCATAGCTAGGACCATGG